>JAOEHY010037138.1:0-21975 GCA_025447955.1 Psilopsiagon aurifrons
GGGGGGGAGTTCCTATTATCCCTCCCTGCTATTTATCTCAACCATTTCTCACACAGTATAAGTTCTAGGGTCATGGTCAACAAATCCCAATGAGAAGAAATAAAGCCCCACCAGAGCTATACCAACAAAGAGAACACCCTCACAAGCGCTCCAAGGGGAAGGGACCCCGGTTAACTTACGCCCTCTTGTATCCCCTCTTTCGGCCGAGCATTTTGGAACGCTTCCCTTTACACCGTGCTGCCGCTAGCCAGCGCTGAGAAAAGCCCTCCCTTTTCTCCTCCCCCCTTCCCTCCCTCTCTTCCTCTCCCAGGATGTCAAAGCCACCTCACGCCACCTCCTAACCTCAACCTTGACCTCTAAAACGTCGCTGGAAATGTGTATTACAGAGCAGCTAGCATAAGTAGCAGTGCTAGCGCTGGGAGAGGGGAAGAACTGAGCAAAGCTTCTGCTTCAAAGCAGTTTTTCTAGGAGAGCAGCTGACAAACAATGCTGCTTCTGTTTAAAACACATCCAAGTCTGCTTTACTGCTGCTTTATAATACACTTCTGTAACTACAGCTCTGCTAAAATAAGGATGCTAGAGGTGCAAAGCCTTTGTATGTTATCAATGTACTGGCTTAGACTTACTCTAACTTTGCACCTCATACATCATTATGTTAATAGAGCTGCAGTCACAGAGTAAGAAAGTACATCCAACCCAGTACTGTAAGTAGCATCCAAAGGCAAAAAAAGAAAAGTAAAGGCTGGGAGAACTAGAAGGAAAGTCACATCATGGGATAGGGCTGATAGGCAGCGAGCAGCGGTGGTATAAATGTCTCATTAAAGGAGCTATTTTTTTTAACCCTCCATGACATGCTGCCTTGTCACTTTGGGTTTTTTTTCCCCAATGAACTTTAAAAGCTTTAAGGAACAAGTTTAATACAGGAAAACAGAAGCTAATTTCATCACGAGGATTTAGATCAACTTCAGTTCATGTCCTAACCAGGTCCCATATAAGCAAATACCTGGGTTTCCTACCAGTTCAGAAGGCCACATCCTCACACCCACACAGAGAGCAGTCAAGAGGATTTTTAACATAAATTTGCCACTCTATCCCATTCTTCACACTACAAGCGCAGATGCAAGTCTCCTTTTTGAGCGCAAAATAACTTGGTAGAACATCACTGCAGTGGAAAACAGAGCAGGTCAGTGAAGTAGTAGTCACTGGGAAAGAGAAGGAAATATTCTAAGCCAGCAACACTAGGGTTTATTTTCTAAAGGGTTTTCTGAGAACACCATCATTTACAGTGAGGTTCAAAGACGACAGATAATACCTCTCATTCTTCTAACGTATCATCACTTCACCAAACAATAGACAAAGCTGGATGCTCTTACGCTTTCAGGGTTTCCTCATGCAACAGTAGGATATAACAGGGAAAGGTACTATTTTTCCCAGCTGTGCAGTTTTCTAACGAAGAAAAAAGGTCAATCCTAAGCATACAAAATGTTGTAGTGCAAGCACAAGAATCTTGAAGCTTGAATTGTTTCAGCCATATAAGGCTTGATAATTTTGCTCAGAAAACATTAACTCACCCATCAAGAAGTAACAGAAGACAGGTTTTGATGTGCTATTAAAAACAGAAAATTTTGGAGCAAGGGTTAAAGAAAACAAGAAGTCCAAAGAAGTGCAAAACCAGAAAGAAACTATTCTATGTTGCTGTATACATTAGCTCTGGCCAGTGCTATCTGGAACTGATTCAGAAAAAAATGTAACAGTTCTCAATACTGCTTCCATTAAAATCATAAATTAAGATAGTTATACTGGGGCTTTTTTAATAAACAGATCTCTTTTTGTACTTACCCCCTAAACTGAGTTATGCTCCCATACCACTGACACAAGATGACTGAAGTAACCTACAGCTTCATTCCAAGACCAAAGCAAGTAGCAGTATTCTTCGTGCAGCCTGCTGAGGCAGAGTCTTTTGAGTCCTGCAGGACAAAACCTGCACCAAGTACAGTACAAAGGGAGACAGGAATCAAACAGGCTAGGAAATTGCTGCATTGAAACATACAGCATGAAACATTCATTTGTCTTTCCCCTATTCCTCTTCAACTCATTTTCCAGATACATCTAAGTCATTTCATTCATAGCAAATTAAATCAATAATGCTTTTAAGCTCTAAGTACATAGAGAGTTCAGCATAATGCTGCACCCCTTTCAAATCTAACCCCTTCCAGAATGAAACAGGAGCAAATTCCAAGTGTAAAAGGAATGCTGGAGCAGGTCCAGCATAGCCATTTTGGTTGTTTGGGTCTTTTTATAAGTAAATGCGTATCTGGACACATACATTGAGGCTCTGAAAAGGATGGGGGAAGCAACAATATTTCAGTTATTCTTAGTGGGCTCCACTGAGTGTCAAAGCAGCTTTGTTATGAGACTCTCCTCTAGTGGGGTGGGGAGGAAAGCAAGGCATTTCACTAGTTAATGCTGTTCTCCCACACTTCATTTACTGACACTTGAGCAGTCCAGGCTTCCTCAGCCTGCCCTGCTTCACCATGGGCAGAACAGAACATCCCATTGAGCTCCAGCCACAGGATGTGCTTTTGAGGCTCAAAACCTGTGACTCAGCTCAGTAAAAAGTTAAAACCCCCAAACCAACAGATTACTGCCCAAAGGTGCATTTCAAGGAGAACTCTCACATCCACTGAGCTTTAGAATGTTTTTTTCCAGTCATGGAGTTAAAGCCTTTTTTACTTTACAACATAACTAACAAAAAGAAGTGGCCAAAGCCAACCTGTTACCAACCAGCAGAAGGGCTTCCTCCTGCCAGATAATGCTTCAAGGGCCTCACCAGAAGTTTTCTTCTGCATAATAACAGATTACTAAAGCAAAGCAAAATACTTCTCTGCAGCAGTAATTCCTTCAGCAATAAGCTAATAAACGTTACCTCTGACAGCAGCCCTTCCTGTGCTATCTCCCAAACCACTGAATGAGGGACAGCTTTCACTTTCTTGACAGAGCAAGCTACAGACCACCAGAAGCACTTGCCCATGCCCAAGTAGCAGCTTTGAATGACTGTGCATCAGAGCCTTGGGTATGGCGGTATTTCAGAGTCAAGTTTGTTGGTTTGGGTTTTTAAGTTCCGTTCTTCAAGAGGGTTACTTCATGAAGACAACAGCAACAGCTGAAGGGATACATCGCTAGTTTTATAAGAGCAGCAGATACATACTCTTCCCAGGGGTGTCTCCACCTGTAGAAAGATCAAGGTAACATCTACTCACTCATTTGGGTCCTGGCCCACTCAGAAAAATCTGTTTCTTGATGCCAGCTCTGTCCCTCCCTACCTAACCTATCCATCACTAACTCCAAACCAAATCCTAAATGAACAGTCACCTTCATCGGCGGAAAAGCAAAAAAATAAAAGCATGTCACTTATACATCTTCCAAAACCTGGCAGGCTTGAAGGGATGAGAATCAACAAAGCAAAGCCAAATTAACAAGTTATGTTAATTTGCTAGGATGCTAGGTACTGACTTTTTGGTTGAAAGGGTAACTTGAAAGAATTGTTCTACGTTCTTTCCATTTTTCCTCACCTGTTGTTCACCATCCCTTTCCTCCCTCTCAAAGCCTCACTGGTAAGAAAGTCTAACTTCATTTACAGCATAGGCAAAATGAAATTCTCTGCCATTTGTTAATTTCCAGCATTATGTCTTCCTAATTAAATTTCTGTGCATTTCTGCTTAGTATTTGGGACTTAACTGAAGGAGGTGGTTCCTTGGTTCAGCCACCAGCATGAGCCAACCGAAAGACTCTTCCAAAGCCAGGAGCAGGAAGCTTTCAAACCAACCTAATAATTCTCCTGGGAACCAGAACCACAGCAGATTGTTTCTATTAACATACTTGGATGTGATCATGCTGTAATCCTTACATACAAACACACAAATCCACACAGACTCCATCTACTCTATAATACTCAACAATACTCAAACTTTATTATTTTTGTTTCAAGAAAAGCTGTAGTCTTATCATACCAAGTCACTTTGCAGACTATGGAAATGAGAGCTACAGTGCTCTCTCTCTGAGATAACAGAATTTGCTGTAAAGTAAAAAGATGGAAAAATCACTTTCCTGCTAATTAAGTTCAACTTGTCCTCTGGTTTCCACCTACCCCAAAGGGCTGCTCAGTATCTTTTGGGATTAAACTTGCTGCAGAAGCCTGTGGAGCATGCCAAGTGGTACTTGCCCTTGCACATAAACCAAAGCAAAATCAAACTGACAGAGTTTATTAAGAATACCTTTTTCTCTACACCTAAGTGATGGCTAGAAAAAGTGTTTTGAGGAATATTAGCAGATCCTGAAGCCAAAGCGTGAGACGCTGGCAGGAGGTCATATAAACAGGGGGAGGATTTTATAGTGTCTTCTATTTCCAGTTGAGAAAAAAAAATGTTGTCAGCATTGAGATGCACCCCCTCAGCCTGCAGATTAATCTGTACTTTTAAACACAAGCTTTTTGTTAAACAGCAAAACCTGAAAAAAAAACCCAACAAAAAAATAACCCCTTCTCAGCACATTATATATTTTAATGGAACCATCCTTGACGTGTGATATGAAGACAAATTCGTTTCCTCTCAGCCTGACTCCGTCTAACAGACTGCAGCTGAAATTTTTCCACTCCTCTAATGACTTGTTGCAATGGAGATGAGTGCTCTGCGAACAGCAATGCCATCTTCTGGCACAGTTCCTGTGAGAAAGGGAATTTGCTGAATACCACTTAAAAGAAAACTCCTGTTTTGGGAAGACAGAAACTCAGACTCCACAATAAATCTCAGATTTTTCCCCTCTCCACTGCACTTACTGTTGGGCTCTTATTGTTCAGGGGGACTGAAATGAAGCAGTGAGAAGGCACACAGTGCACTGCAGGGACAAACTCACTCAAGTGTCTCTTAAAGGTGCACCAAGACTATCACCACAAGTGAGGATTTACACCAACTTGAAGGTAAAGCATTGTGCCAGTGTTGGATGTGTTCAAAGTTCATTAATATAGGAGGCTGGCAGGAAGGACAAGTAGTCAGAGGCAGCTTTGCCTATCCCTGGGAAAATGCTTTCTGTATCAGCACACATTTCATGCATCTGACCTATTTTACTTTTGTATTCCCAACCAGAAAGTCTATATTAAGGAACAGCAAAGATCGAAAACATGTGCGATTTACATTAAGGAAATAAATAAGTAATGACTTTCTCCCCAGTCTGACTTCCTCTCTAATTGGCATTTGGAGGTATAGTGGGACAAACTTAAGATAAAGAAGTCCCACTAAACCTAATCCTGATGCACTTTTCCCAAAAATTTGCAAGTTTCACGCTCAGTATAGATCGAGAGGACAGAGACCTTAAAGACTGACAGAAAATCGCAGATCTTAATTTTTTCTACTCTGAAAAAATACCTGAGGAGACACAACATTGAGAAGTTATTTGCTGTGCCATTTGATGGCAGGAGACCACCCTGGGAATCACATGTGCTGCAAGGATGCTAACCTTGCCCTCGAAGCCAGAAGAGCCCATACCCTGCTGCTTCACGGATACCACAACCACGACCTGCAGGCAAATTACAGTTAATTCCTTTCTCTCCAACATTTGCATTCTGCAACTCATGCAGAGATGATATGCTCTCTGTCAGTGAAAAAAAAATCAAGAAAATCAGCCACCTTGATTCTCATACATTGGTTCATTATCAAACTGTCACTTCCACACAGGTATTTTATCAAAGAACAGCCTATTTTAAATGTTTGTGCTTTCATGTATGAGAAAGTTATTTTGGGCTGCAATTTGTAAACTGCTGGACAAAGTTGGAAGTGTTCTGCTTTCATTTCCAACCTCTTTGATGCCTTCCTTTGCCTTGTCTCTGCTTCTTTTACACTCTCTATCAGTTTCATTTTTCTCTTCTCTCCCTACCATGATTCTTTCAATTCCCATTAAAAAGGGCTTTCCACAGCTTCCCTGTACAAAAGTTGTCATCTCTTGTTTTTGCAACTAAGATAAATGCAGTTTTTACAATTGGCTCCCTCTGTAAATTGTATAGCCTTCATCAATGCTTGTAAGTAACCTCTTAATACACATGGTTGGACAAAGAGAAGTTAAAAAACATTAATTTCAGGAAAAAAAATAAATGTTTACTGGGCTCATTTTATTATAAAGAAAAATTTCATACGTTTCAGACTTGTACAAGATATGTGACAAGTGCCACCAAAACAGTTCTCAAAGCACTTCAAGTCCTAGTTTTCCATCTTATGTTGGCGAACAAGTTAACAGGCTGTACCATCAGGAGCCTCATTTTGGAGGCCAATGATCATTATATGCTTTCTACATTCCCAAGTCCCCATCTTCCTTATGGCAGCACCAAAAAGGGAGAAGATAGGAGGAGAGTTTGGATGCTTTTACAGGCATGTAAACTTGTCACAGACTTGTCACCTGCCCAACAATGACAGCAGCATGGCAAAAAGTGTTACCTTACAAATGGGAATAGATACTTACTGCAAAATACAACCATTCTGACATTGTCTAAATCCCTGATCTTTAAATCTTGGCTTTCTATGCTGATGCTGCCAAAATCAGTTTGGTTTGGTTTGGTTTAATATTTGTTGGAAAGAACAACGTTTTTGACAAACAGGGCTGTCTGAATACATCAGCATCTTGGACTGGCATAATTTGAAAGGATATGTCCCAACAGACACTGCTAAAGCATTAAAAGGAAATGAGAGGAAGAAATACAGTTTTGCAGCCACCGGAACTGCTTAAGGAGCTGCCTCAATTACTTGAATTACATTAAACTCACAACAAGAGTTCATCTATCAGGTCCTGAGAGAATCTGTATGGGAAAAACACTGAAATTAATTCGTAGGTGACTCATAAAAAGAAAACGACAAGCAAACTGTTTCCCACACTAAGTAGGTCTAGAAACTCTTGTTCCCATTGACTACCATTTGACTAAGGTCAAGACATATATATGCTCTATTCTCTCAGCAATTCTTACTAGTTGATACCAATTCTCTTTCAGAAATTTGATATTTAATCTTCCACAATATCAAAAATTTCAAGATGAATATGCTTTGATCAGATTCCCTGCTCATTCCCTGTCTGAAAAACACGAAGCACTTTATGAAGCCATGGCCTACAGCTCAAGTGTGTTTCTCAAAAATTGTTTTCACTTGGTAAGTGAAAATGAGCCATGAGCCATGAGCCACGTAAGAGCCAGACTATAAGAACCAGCCAGACAGGCACTCCCAGGAAAACAAGATTCTTGCTGGAGGTATCTTCAGTTAAATGAAGTTTATCCTCTGGATACATTTACATAACAACCACTAACAATATCCTAACATGCATGATAAATAGAACAAATAGACAACAGCCTCAAAACATGAAGCTAAATAGCTGATACCATCAGGTTTGGTTTTAAGGCTCTTCCAGCCAAGCATTTTGTTTGTTTCTTCCTTTGTGGGGGAGATCAGTCATTCAAAATACTAGTTCCTGGGACTTGCCACCCAAATTCTCATTCAGTGCCAAAGTTCATTTTTTAAACATTATTCAAATGTTCAGTTTTTGTCATCATCAAGCAATACAGCCAATAGCACAGTTATGTCTAGCAAATACAAAAAAGCTAGAGAATAAGCAATGCTCCAGGAAGGTGACTGACAGAAAAATGGTGCTACTGACTTTTTGGAAGATGAATATTTAGTTTTCCTTTGGTTTTATTGTAAATTCCTACTTTTACACTACTCCTGTGTCTCACTTATGTAGGCACTAAGGTGTATGATACCACAATGAAAAGCTCAATTTTTTTAATCTTGTATTTCTATTTCACCAGTGGCACACAAGAATTAACCACACTTCCAACATAAGGGCTGACAACACACCAGGGCAATTTCCAGAGGTGAGAAGGACACAAACTGTCACATTCAGGAAAGGGCACAGCCAAGATGGATGTGTTTGAAAGCAAAAGCTGTATTCTTACCTCAGCTATCACCACCATTTTTCTCAGTGTGAGAAGACAGCCGACTGAGAAGTTTTTGCAGAGAGATGTGAAATCACAATCTGTAATCCAGCCTCTCATAAGATTAAAAAAGAAGCAACAATGAAGAACAGGCCACAGACTTCAAGATCACTGTCTTAGAGGTCTTCTCATACAGGTTTAATATATTCATCCTTTTGTAGGCTCCAACAAAGCTACAGTAAACAAATATTCTCTTCCCATAGAGATACCCAATATATGAAAAAGATTAAGGAAACACAAACCAAATCAAATTAAACAGCACTTAGGGCCAAGTACAATAATTCTGCAGATTGGAAGCTGAACATAGTGGGGGGTTTTCCTGTTGAATTATGTCTTCAGAGACTGCACAACTACACGAACAAGGTCATTTTACACATGTGCCTAAAGGGTTACTCAGGCAACAGTGCTGTAACTATAGCCCTCTTTTTGCAAGGACAGATAAAAACCTGAGGAAAGCAGAGAAGACAGTCTATGATACACAAACACATTTACACACAGGCTGACTGAAGTGTGTATACTGCTCAAAAGTTTGTCTACTTGAGTTACATGACTACTTTTCTGAAGTTCATGCATCTGGGTAAACAACAACCATTTCCTATGTCCGGTGGTGTCCAAATTCCTCCTGAGTAATCCCAACAATGTAAATTTAGAATCAGAAGTGAAGTATACGTCTTGTCAACTGTAAACAGTTTCCAATAGTATTTTTGTCTGGCAACAACATCAAATAGTAGCAACATCAAGCATTTGGGTTTTGTTTTGCCTTTTTTAACCAGTTTGAGTTTGGGTTTTGGTTGGTTATTTTCTTCCCCCTTGTATTCAGGGTAACATCAATTGGCCCTTCAACACAGCAGTTTCAAAATGAAGTGAACCAGAACCAGGCAATTCTGTGGAGTTTGCATTTTGGGTAGCAGATGACATACCTGCTGCTCTCCACCACGTTTCAGAGCTGATTCTGACATCCAGCTTTCTGTCCTCTTAGGAGCAGCAGCTTGATGCAACTAGACAGAGCAGTTGTCATGCAAAACAGGATTACTGAATGTTCCTTCTTCAAGGAGGTGAGACAAGAGTTTTCTTGTTCATTCAACCTGCCTAAACCAAGACAAAAAGTAACCTCATCTGCAATCTGCAGCATTTCATTCAGGCTTAGAAAAGAGGAGAGAAGGCTCCCATCTTTCCTGATTCCTTCATTCCAAATGTTCTGCTCACGAGTGCAAAATTCTCACATCAGTTTTACAGCCTCACAGTGGAGGGGAAAAAATGTCTTCAGTCTAACGACTGGTATGATAGAAGTGATATACACCTAGATACAAAACTGCTTTCACTTTAGGCAGAATATAATCCTCAACAGAGATATGCAATTACAACCAAGGGCTACAGTCTATCCCCAGTTAGGTTTGTACAGGTTTTCCATCTACAGGAAGTATATAGGTCAGAAACAAAATGCCCTGTGCAAACCATTATTCAGTGCTTAGAAGGATTTCCCCAAATGCACACTGACTTCTATATGCATGTTTGTTGTTTAAATTTGATCAATTGCAAAAAAAATTACTTGTATTATACATTGAATGAGCTTTGAGTTAAATACATACTCATTAACATAATTAAAAAAGCAATAAAAACATCACCTTTTATAGTTATTTCATTACTTCCTCTGGATCTTAAGTATGGAAAAGTCAGTGGCTCAGCTACCATAACCTGTGTTACCATGGTAAATGTTCTGCCACACATAAATCCATCTTCCTACAAACAGATACCAAAAATACATTTGTGTCACCTCCAAATTAGAAGATTGAATTTTTCACTTCTGTGACAAAGTACACTTCTGAAAACACATCTATCTTCATAACTGCATTTAGGTAGAGATCATTTTATGACAGCTATAGTTCATAAACTACACCTATTAAAGGTTTAAAGACAAAGATTAATCAGCCATTTACAGTAAGAAATTTTTATTGTGTTTGCTTTCAAAATACTTTAATACTTTACTTTATCTGCTCTAATCTTTTTAACTTCCTACAATATGAAAAACATATCTTTACAATGCATCTTAGGCCAGCATTTTCCAAATTTTTCATCTTCCAGACAAACACATCATTATGTGCTACTCCAGCCACTTCACTAGGAAAATAAGTCTAGAAGGCTCATTGCCATTTCTTCATTAAACATGAAGTCTTTGGTACATATACTCGATCCTTAAATATATATATATTTCCAAAAGAGCAGACATCAAGTAAGCCATCATTCACTTTCAGCAAAGAGCACAATGTTGTTTTGAGTAAGACTTGATATAGCCTTTTTTACAATACTGTATGCTCTACAGCTGAGCCTCTGTTTTAAGTAGCCAGCTTCAGAACATTTATTATAACAAATTAATTTCTTGAATTGCTGAACAAAGACACTGTGTATTCTGTAACAGTGAGCCACTCCAGGTACCTACAAATTCATTCTTCAGATTGTATGTACAAACCTTGGAAATTCCATTTGAAATCCAGCTGAATTAAAATTCAAGACAAAACAAGTATTGCTATACTGTTATCTCTCCAGCCTTTTGCACAGATTCAGTTTATATCCAGATGTGTTTCTCAACACCATCTTACACCACTTAATAATCATAGGCAGTGCATTCCACAAGTAGAACTTGACGAAAAAGGGTTAAGAATATGGTCTGAAATTTGCTGCCCTTAAGTGGATGCTGATTTTGTGACTTGCAGAAGCAATACAGACTAATAAGAAATTTCAAGCTGTAGCTGAAATCAAGGTGACCAACTTCTTTGATTCCTGGTTAAATAGCAGCAGGACTGGATGGATTATTGGTTTATGTTCTGGGGGGTTTTGTCATAGCAATACTACTGTAGGGACCTGGAGGGAGCTTGTTTTTACACTATATGCCATTTCTAGCATTTCAAACCCATAGATCATAATTAGCAAATTCATCCCGACATTCCACTATTAATCTCAAGGAAAAAAAAACCATTATGCTGCTGCTGCTCAGCAATTTTCTATGATTGAAAGGAATCTCTAACTCTGCAAAGCCTTGATGAAAAGAAAAAAAAGGGGCAAGGGCAGAAATCAAAGATGCATACACCCATACTTTCACTGGCAATGGTTCGCAGGAGAAGATGGGTATGCTGGATTATTGCCGCCTGTCGGAGATGCACCTGTAAAGCTTAATGTCAAAAGCTCCGGCATACACTGGTCAAAGTGCAATTCAATGCAACAACAGAATGCCTCAAAGGACAGGTACTCCAAGAGGCTTACATATTTCTACATTAGCTAAATTTAAAAAGGCAAGCCAACTGCCTTTCCTATAACGTGGAGGTTACTGGCACATAAAGGTCTGGGTTGAGATGCACGACTCTGAAACAGATGCAGTAACACAGAGGCTAACAGGTGCTGAGAATACCAAACTATGTTTAGTTGCAGTGAGGGCTGCGTCAGGTCACATTACAGACAACCAGAGCTTTTTACCACCCCCACCACCGCATCTCACCTCTATGTTCTATCTGCCTACAAGTAGCCTTTGAGGCAATCCAGTACTTCTTAACACATGATTACAATATAGACCACAGCTCCCTCAAGTGCAGCCTTGACAAAGAATTCTTTTGTATCTAATTTGTATATTTCGGAATCACCAGAAACCAGCCTAGAAACCTGGAGAGCCAAGCCCTGCCAGTGAAGGGGACCTTAGCTTCTGGAGCCATGGAGACCTGAACAACTTACATTGGGGAATATGGCGCTGCACATCACTCTGGACTGTCGGGTGGAACATGTCAATTCATGCCCTGCTGGATACACATAGTACTGTCAACAGATAACCCAATGTGCCCAGAGACATTGTCAGAAGCTGAATGCTTTTGACCTGAACATTAAGGGAGCTGCAATAGCACAACTTAGACCACGACCATAGAATCATAGAATGGTTGGGTTGAAAAGGATTATCTGGTTCCAACTGCCCTGCCATGGGCATGGGTTCCTCACACTAGACCACAGAATCATAGAATAGTCAGGGTTGGAAAGGACCTTAAGATTATCAAGTTCCGCCCCCCCTGCCTTGGGCAGGGACTCCTCACACTAGATCATGTCACCCAAGGCTCTGTCCAACCTGGCCTTAGTCAGGAATGGAGCTGTTGCCACTTCTTTGGGCAACCTGTGCCAGTGCCTCACCACCCTTACAGTAAAGAGCTTCTTCCAGGTTAGATCCTAAACTTCCCCTGTTTCAGTTTAAACCCATTATCCCTTGTCCAAGACCAGGAGCAAATAAGTTTTCTGCCGGGAGCAGTGCTAGTCTGAGTAATAAGAGGTCATCACTCATTAGCCCATGCTGAAGAAGTAATTTAATATTACAGACTATCATCCAACTTTCTACAGTGCCTGCTCATCAACCTACAAATCTTAACACATGCACAACATGTCAGATAAAATGCTTTTAGACAGAATTCATACATGCTTGCTTTACTAAATATAGATTCTCTTCTTCAAGCTGAACAAACTGAAGGTAAACTAACAGCTACTGGATCCAAGGGGAGTTTTGCAGAGGTATTTTGACTTCTAAATATTTATACCTAGCTCTTTTTGCTCACTGCTTGCTCTGTCTTCCCCAACCGTCATTGTGAGAACCATAAAGCTTCCCCCTTTTGCATTTTAGTGCCACAGAAACCCAAGATCCTCTCTTGTTCTTACTCAATTTTTAATTAATAAATAGTTTTCTCCAATTGCAACCTGAGAACTTCCTAAGTTACCCTAAAAGAATTACTGGAAATCAAGTTCATTCCTCATTTGTGTTTTTTTCTTTGTTTCAGCAAGAGATCCATTGTTATCATTAATATAAAGCAAATGCTGAACATGAATTTTTCTCTTTAATGGTAAGATGACACTCATAACAGCTTTGTATTCCTGTAACCTGCAGGAAATAATGAATGTTCAAATAGCACAAATGTGCTAGTCTTACAGGAATGCGGGCTTTGGCTCTAAAGGCCTTCCTAAGATCATATGGCTGTATGAAAACAGATACACAAGAAAATCTGATCTGGCAACTCAAATGGACTATGCTAAAATATTCAGCCTTGGAATTGCACTGTGCTCATGCCAGGTTTCTACAATAGCATTTTTTCATCTATTATCATTGGGTGGAAAATCCTGTGTGCTTCTGATCCCTGATAAGGGACCAAAATGAGAGACACTCAGAACAGGAGGAGGGGTGTTAGACCTGTTTTCTTGTTTTCAGATATACACCAACATTGTCCATATTTGAGAGCCCTAAAATTGCTTGGAATATCCACATTGTCAAACACCAGGCATCCAGAAGGCAGAAAGTAATGCATACCAAGACAACCCAGCAACCATTCAAGGTGGAGCATTTCCAGTACAAGCCTCCAACCACTGCAGAAATAATCCTCAGAAATGGTCTCAGCAAAAGGCAGCTTCAGATATAAGAGGCTATTTGTAGGAAATCTAAGATTAAATTATTAGTAATGCAAACTGGATCTAAAAATTGTCAGTGTTTATCCAGTTACAAGAGCTGTACATACAGAATGCGACACCCTGTCTGCTATACCAGGCGAGCAAACCAGGCTTTGGCTTCCATGCACTGACCAGCTGCTGCTCTCAGCAAGAACTAAAATACCACCTTGAATCAAGGCCAGGATATCAGCACACAGCCTGAGCAAGTTTAAGTTCCCAGAAACCTCCTGCGCAGTCACGAGAGAGTTCTACTCATGGCAGAGTCCTTTCCTTTTCCCTGCCAGCTCCCACGCCTCCCACCTATGTGCATGGGACACATCAGAGTGAACCGTGGCCTCTGCTGGAACAAAACGCACATTCCTGAGAGCAGCAGCAGCTGAGGGTCATAGATGAACAAGGATTGGCAGCCATTCCACATGCAGAGGGGGAGGGAAAGATAGATTTTATAAAGATAAAATAATAAAACCATCTCAGAGGATTCATGTAGCTGTATGCACACATAAACAGCCTATAAAACCTACTTCAGAAGAGTTCTGATTGCATGCTTTAGCAGCCGGTTGCTAACTTTGATCATATGAAAACCGCTCTGGTTCAGAATTAATAGCAAAGTTTATTTTCTCCTCTTGGAGCTGCATATCTGGGGGGCAGGGGCATCTGGGGAAAGGGGGTGTCTGTGTTGTTTTGCTTTGAACCAAAGATTTTGGATACATGCTTATTTCTCATGGTGCATAGGAGTTACAAAATGGAAGTTGCCCACAGTTTGCTATTTTCTGAATATAAGTTTGTCAGTCATCTATGATTATTTTTTTCTTTTTTTTTCTTAAAGAAAAAGAACTGTGAAATTTAGAAAGACTGCAAGAGAAAATGAATTCAGTCTGGACACCCTCAATCTTTTCAGAGGTAACTTCATAAAACAATACTTGCCCCATCCCTGGCAGCATTCAAGGCCAGGTTGGACAGGGCTTGGAGCAACCTGGTCTAGTGCAAGGTGTCCTTGCCTGTGGCAAGGGAATGGAACTGAATGAGCTTTAAAGTCCCTTTCAACCCAAACCACTCTGGGATTCTATGATTCTATAGGTCACCATTAGACCCAACATAAACAATAAGAGGATTTACAGCAGTGTTTCACCAGCTCCCATCCAGTCAGTCTGAACACTTGAAATACATCCCCATCCGGTGCGCATTTAGAAACATCCCATGAGATTTAAGTTCTCATAAAACTTACATCAAAACCTCTGACACCTTTTGCATGATCAGCAGGACTTGAGGCTGCACACCATTTCTTCGTGTAAACTTGTGCCTCACACTTCACACCCGCCCCACGAAGTCATGCCACTCACAACAGCTGCACCAATACATTTGCGCACATGCTCAACACACTTTGCAAACAGCAATTACTGGAGGGATCAAAAGGTCCTCTAGTTTGGTCTGTTGTGAAATACATGATCCTTAACTTATTTAGAATAAGTAATAGTGAATGCAATACCTGATGCAAGGGTTCCAGCAAAACTAACCGGATACCTAAAGAACTCAAAATCTAAAAAGCAGTGAAGAACAGGATGACAGTTGCACCATTACCAATTTGGACCTTCACGCTAGCAGGCTGGCATGCAGAGACCGCTCACTTCCATGGAAGATCATCTTAGTAAATAAAGAAACTCAAATAAAGCTCAGAATAAGAAAGGGGTGCATTTCATGAAGCTTCTTACCCATTTTTCAGCAAGCACAACTTGAAGTTACCAGCAAGACAGCAGGTGACTTCAGAAACTTGCCTTGGTTATCAACAGTCAGAACACCACAGAAAGAGAACCCCTGAAAGGGACAGGTTACCAACTCCATTTCCTGTAGCTACCATTTGATACACCAGTAGAACTGAATACAAAGAGTTAACAAAGGGGTGAGGGTCGTTGGTTGATGAATGAGTCCTTGTTGCATAAACAAAGATTCCTTTAATGCAGAAAGCCTCAAGTAACTGCCCATTACATACTGCACTCTTAATACTCTATAGGAGCAATCAAGTTCTGCACATAAACCAAAATACTTCAAGATCAGGCAGCCAAACCAAAACACAAAAAACCCCACCCAAACAGTACAAGCAGAGACAAGAAATAGTTGAGCTGTAAGTATTGTGCAGTCCCACAACTAAACACAGCCCATTTTTCTTCATGTTGAGAACCTCAGATATAACATACAACTTGCCCAGAACTTAAACTTGATTAACGCAGAGCAGTTTCAAGTAATCAATACCAGTAGTTATGGCATAGAACATGCAAAACAAGATATAGATATTACTCCAGGATATTATTACAAAACTTACAGAAGGCATATATTTAAACAGTATTCCCCCAAGTGAGTTTTGCAAACACTTCAGCTCTGAGAGTTACAATTTAGTGTCCCAAAGCAGGAGGGCAACAAAGCATGACTCCAACATTATTGCCATGCTACTGCTGTCCATTGAGGGCTTAGCACCCACTAGCCTAGTTTAGATGTTGAGTCAATTATCAGAAAAACACCAGGACATCAAGCACTATGTATTAATCATCAGAGAAGAAATGCTAAACTGAAAGAAAAATTTCACCTGGACACATTCACAATTCTGAAAGTCTGCAGCTCTGCTCTTTTAACCCACCTTTTGTAGAGTGTTGCTCCGACACTTTCAGTGAGGAAGGCCCAGCTTCCAGCTCTAAAGCTTTCCAACAGAAACTTTATCAGGTTGTTTCAGCCAGCCACCAGCTCACATTGCTATAAAATATATACATCAGCAACAGACTGAATGCAGCCTGCTTTCCACCCAAGTTCATAAACCTCCACACATTAATGAGCAGCAATTTCTAACGCACCACTTCCTTTACTGAATTTTTTTTTTTTTTTTGAAGAATATATATCCAAATTACAGGTTACTTTTTTTTTAATTGTACATTTTGAAGTCTACAACCTGCTAAATACCACAGCTGTGTCTAAATTCCCAGCTTTCTCACCATAGGGCAATAAGGCACTTAAAGGAGAATAAAAGAGAAAGAAAGGACAGCCATCAGAACAGAACATATTGTGATTAGTCAAATATTTTCCCCACTTTGTTAGTCAGTTCTTTATTGGCAATTAACTAGAAGACTTCTAAAGTCCATTTACCAGTTACTGTTTAGACATGTAGAAGACATTTCTCTCAACACAAACACACCAGCAGGAGAAGAGGCCCAGCTAAGCTCTCTGTGGACCATATGCTCAGTGACTGTAGCTCAAGACTGACACCTGAGGATGAGCTCAGGTAGCAGAATTACTTTTCTGTTGCTATAACATCAGACTTTTCACTTGTCACTCCGTATATGACATCACATGCAGTGATATATTTCAACCTACCATGATAATGACACACTACAGAGACCCAATTCAGGTGGAGCTATTCCAGTTCCTTGAAGGAAGACAGCCTGAAGAGGCTCAAAGTAGTCCACAAAACCGACCTTACCACTCAAGCCTAAGATCCTGTACAAATAAAATGTCACAATAAATACTTTATAATAGAACTTAAGCCAGACACTGCACATTCTCCATGACCATTTGGTGTTTCACTGCAAATGTTACTATTACCTTACAATGATCTAACCATGGGAGGCAACAAAGACACAGCTAGTAAGAGCAACAAGTTGTTTTTACACAATACCTATGTAGGGATCAGTGTTTAGCACCAAAAGGCTCACAGAGCTTGCGTTGAGGTTTTTGACGGGGTTTCTCTTTGGTTTTGTGGTTTTTTACTTACTGATAAGAAGCACTATTCCTTCAATATTTAACAGGCAAGTTAAGCAAAACCTCTTGGACAAGAGACATGCAGGAGCTGCTTTTTCCGAAGCAAGCAGTGGTATTTGTTCCCACACCAGTGCAGCCACTGCCACACAAAATTTTGGGCAAGCCCCTCAGCCCAGCCAGCCCCTGGGGCAAGGGGCATCTCCAACAACTCCCTAAGCAAAAAAATGAAACCAAGAGCTAAAAAACAGTCTTTGTTAACATTGCCACATATAAATCTTCTGAGAGAGGGAACACAGCAGAGGGAGGGAGGGTGGAAAGGGGGAGAGGAGAAAGGGAAAAAAAATTAAAATAAAAGCAAAACCCAAACTTAATCTATAAAAAACAAAGCCACATGCACCCAAGGGGCACAAAAAACAAAAAAGAAACCAAAGATTCTCCCAAAACCTACTCACAAGATGCACATGAAAAAGCATGCGAATAAACTTCCTAACACAGAGCATCAGAAACAGCAACACAGTAGATCTGATGCTAACACAGAAACCAGTATCGAATTGTAATCTCTAAGTCAACCAATTTCTTAAGCACTTATACTAAAAATACATCAAAATAAACCACCGATCGCCCATGAGCAGCCACCCTGTCTTGCAGGCTCTATGTTTCAGCTGCTGAAAGTCATGAAAATGGGATTGAATGCCAACGACTGCCTGTAATTTCTGCAATTTTATTTATTATGCAGATTTTCTGCTGCTTTTTTTAAAGAAGCTCCAGTATCTCTACTGCCTGCCTCAAGATTGTTATTCAGGTGACTGAAACACAAATACTGCTGAACATCCAGGTAGAGACCGGGAGCTGGAGCTGGACCTTCAACCTCTCCTTTCAAATTCACTTCATACTTGACTGGGAAGCAAGCTTTCCAAAACTACTATTTTCCTTTTCCTGGCAGAAACACCCAAGCAGTATGGTCAAAGTATGTTTGTTATCCTACAGTGTGCTATGATATATTGTGATTCACCTTCTAATTACATAACCACTTAAGTATGTTTGGTTTGGGTTTTTTTTCCAGAGTCCAATTCAGTGTAAAGGACAGGCACAGAAGGGAACACAATTAAGCTTGCACAGTACTTAATTCTATTAGTTTGCAACTACAAAGTGCTTGATTATGCAACTGAGATAACACCGTAGCATAGTAATTTTTACATGCAATTTGGATGCATGTAGTCTCATGAGCTAAGTGTAATTAATTTTTTTCTACATCAGCCTACATCTATTATGCAGCAGGTTCATCATGCATTATGTTTCAGCATTTCAAGTCAGTGAGAAGACATTTTCTAGCACACTTTTCCTTTTGATATGGTTAGCTGACAGACATGTTCGTTCTGACAGATGTTCTCTTTACCTAGTGCTGAGATGCCTGACTATGTTGCAATGCTGATTTTCATGTCATTCTGGTTTTGAACAAATCAGTCCTAATCCTCTGGAGTAGCAGGAGGCAAACTAAAAAAATAAGCTTGAATCAAATTAAAGTTCAAAGAAACCTTGCAAACGGGGAAATGAAACCAATCTCATTTGTGAAATTGTGGATCTAGAATCCAAGCCAGCAAAGAGGTGAAGGCAAACATAGAGTCCAAAGCAGAGCAGCGGCATGGGTGGGCTGGGAGTCTAAACCATCCATGTAAAAGAAACTTAAAATATCCTCAAATCCCACAAACAGTAGGGGACAAAGAAAAAGTCATACAGCAGAAAAAACCTGGGGAGTGGGATAAAGAGCAATGGGTGCGAAAAGGCAGGACCAAAGCACACCAGTAGTATATGAATAGCCTGTAGTATTATCGGCTCAGATACAACACTGCGGTCGCATACTGTGTTTTACAAGGGTTTGTTTCCTTCTCCTTTACAGGAGAAAACCACATAATGGTAGAAGACAAAATCTAGTAATTGAAAGGGGAAACTCCTTGAGAAAAGAAAATAATAAGAACACTTGCTCATGCAGTTCCACATTTGGAGTGCTCACTGTAACAGATTTTTGTCAAGCTCTAGGTGCCTCATACCAATAAGACCTCATCTGTTAGAGCTCATGTAATCTGACAGGCTGAAAAACTGCACCATTTGAGCATAGAGATGGATTGCTATTGCATCTAAAGAGTCACGTTTGGCATCACACACAAGGCCAGACACACTTCCTATTTCCAGTATCTCAATGGCTTGTGGTGACTTTGGCTCTGCCAGTAACAAGATATCAGTTAAAACCTGAAGGTCTCATATTCTGCTCTCTTAGTACTCAAGGGCATGTCTTGCTTCCGTGGACTCACAATACAGGACAGTTTTGATGCAGAAACATCCATAGGGAAACAAAGTGACAGGCATTCTGTGTCTTCCAAAGTCCACCTGCAAATACGTCCAACTTAAATAGGAAAAGGAAGACGAGGCCTTATCATTCCAGGCAGCATCTTACAGACAGGTCTTTTACCAAAAGAGATTTATAAGGAATAAAGGGATTTCAAGGGGATCAATAGCAGCACGTCAGGAAAATTTCTGTGTGAGTGCTGTACATTGCTGAACTGTAAGCAACTCTGAGATGAGTTAAATCACAGTAACAGACACTCCTGCACACTTTCTTTTCATAACAGATAATGGATTAAGATCATTGACTTATCCATACACTCAGAGGAGCAGCAGGACAGTGATGCCTCAGTGCAGGTAACTCTGAATGGGACACAACAGGAGAACTGGTTCTCAAACAAGAGCCCTAGAGCAGCCTGAAGGTTAGTGATGAGGGCAACACCGTCCCCATCTCTTGCCCCAAACAAGGCAGAAAGAGGATTTAGAGCCCAGGGAAAATGAGCCATGCCTGATTACACATCTTTCTTCTTTACTTCACGGAAAATATTGAAAGGTTTGCCCTAGTGTGACACAGGAAAACTGAAGCACCTAATACATTCACAAAACTGGAAAACTACTTCTTACCTAGCCCTACCACAGACTTTATGTCTGGCATGTTGTCAGGTCTAACCTATCTACACAATGAAATGCTTACACATTACAACATATTCAGAAACCTGTACTTCAGCTTAATTCTCACTTTCACCTTTAGAATGCAGCACAGTCATTAGATATAATTTATCCCTTCAGAGTACCTATACCGTCAGTGACACCATATTCTGCCTCTTCTAGTAAAGGTGGCCTTTAGATTCTTCACTAAATCATAAAACTAGTATTGCCTAACACAGCATTTAGTATCACTGGCCTGTTTCCATTTAACTAAACATATACTCAGGTCAGGTTCAAAGCATCTGTGCATTTATTCATGGACTTCGAAATTCTTGTGAAGGTCACCCAACAAGTTGTATGTACTTTAGTAGAGAACAGCAAAAATGCATTTAAACACCAAAATCTGCCATAGCCATAGTCCTTCCTAAATGCATTTAAAAATAATTCTAAATATGTAGAGAACAAAACACATGGGAAGACAATGAAACAACTGCAGCAGTCAGTATTTTTCATGTGTGATTTCTACCTGCTAATTCCAGATATTACATTGTCATTTCGTTTTCACGAAGGGTCACAATCGCTGTTGGAAGCATTCTTTGTCCCAGCCAGCACACAGAGTGAGTTGCACGCAAAGAGAAGCCCGGTTGTGCGAGGATCCCTGGTGCTTGAGGCGTTCATCTTTTTGCCTTTACTGTCCGGAACGTCTTTTCCCTCACAGACACTGTTTGCCCTGCTGGTGCTGCCAACAGCACCTTGTACAGATTTGCAATAAACCAGAGAGATCCCTGCTTGCTGCTCTCCCTCCTAAACTGCAAACTTAGCTAATAAAATCAGAGACTTAATTTTTCATCCCATTACCAGCAAAGAACAGGAAGTGCCAGTATCTGTGGGGGTGAGGAGGGTAGCTGTTCTCGTGGCATTTCCAGCTGGAGTTGGAAGCAAATACACACAAAGGCCTTTTTGCTTCAGTTACTTAGCCCAAACTTGCAGAGCATAAGGGGGGTGACACGTTCAGACACTCCTCCAAGCTTTTTGTTGCCTGTCCCAACTGCAGATTCCTGAGACTGCCTTGCCAGTGGTGCTACCAGTGAAAGTGAACAAAAACTGGCGCAGGGCAGGATTTCTGTTTGGATTTATGCTGGAGTACATACATACTAAAATAATCTGATCGCTCACTGGGAATCCTTTGCAACAGCTTTTTCTTTATTAATTACCCCAGTAACATTACAGCCTCAGCAGGAAAGAGCAAGCTGGACATGCCAGTGCCCTGTCCCTCTATTCCTGCCTCTCCCATTTCCAGGAAACAACAAGAGCTCACGGCACGAATCCCCCCATACAGCTGACCCAGGCAGGTGGAGAACCTCAACCAATTCCCATGACCAACTTCACCGCTCCAAATGTAAATCAGTGCAGCAATCACCGCGCACCAGCACTCTCCTCTTGCGAGGGGACAACGGATGCAAGCAGGAGGGCGTTGTGGGAGCAGCTGCTCCCAGGACACTGCTGCATGACGTTCATTGAGATTTCGCCCGTGCCTTTCGAGGTGCTCTTTGCTACAGTGGGAACACACTGCAAAACAGAGCGCTGCACCGCCGCTGCTCGCGGGAGTTGCACGCTTGTGGGTGAAACGATTTTCGGGCACCTGTACTGCCTGGAATTATTTCGCGGTGGCCATGGGTTGATTTTTTTTTTTTTTTTTTTGTGGTTTGGATGTTGGTTTTTTGTTGTTGTTATTGTTGGTTTGTTTTTTTTTTTTTTTGGGG
>JAOEHY010037140.1:0-35385 GCA_025447955.1 Psilopsiagon aurifrons
GGGGCAGGGTACCTTTTCACTATTTGAACAAGATTAAAACATTGACACATGTAAGCAAAGAGCATGAGTCTTGCACTTTCTTTTCCCCCTTGTACCTGTTCCCCCATAAGAACATCTTTGAACCAACAGCCATGGAAAGCATGGTGTGAATCATGCCTTATTCACTGTCCAGTGGCAGGCCTGGTGTTAAATCACCTGTGCATTGGGAATTAAGATGTTCTTTTTAGATATGGGGTGGTGGCAAAAACTGTGAGAAGGACCTTAAACCCAGATTTTCAGCTGTAGAGGAAATGTTACATTCATCAAAGTTTTTCTTGGTATTATCTTTGTTTGCTGCTGTGTTGTAAAATAAAAATGGAAGCTTTGCTGTTTGTTTAAAGGAAAGGAAAAAAAAAATGGCTTTGGAGAGGAAACTTTGTATTTGGGATGGAAAACCAAGCAGTTTTCTGCCTGCAGACTTGGTTTGGATTTGTATTTTCCAGGAGGAGCTGGAACTCCTGTGTTTTAATTAGTTAGCTGTTAATTAATTGGCTAATTAGTCTATTAGGTGATTAGTCAGTGAGCAGCTTTCCGTTTCCTTGATTTTAAAAGAGGTTCAAGAAGCCTCTTTGTCACCAGCTGCTTCCATTTGTATTAGTAAAGACTGTCGATCCCAAATTCACTGATGTTTGAGACTTTAATGTTTTCTTTGGGTGTGGAGTCCTGGCCGAGGCAACCTGTGGGTGGGTTCAATGGATGCTTCAACAGCATTTATTTTGAGGGTTCACTGAAAAAACCCAAGGAGATGGTGGTAATGAGTACTCTGCGCCTGCTGGCTCTGAAGTGAATTCTCCTTCCTTGGATGTGGCTGTCCCAGTTTGCCCTGTGCATGTTCTTGTGCCAGGGAAGTGAACAAGCCAGGAGGTTTCAGCTCTCTGCTTTCTTCCTCCCTGACTAGTAAACACATTTAACTAGGTTTTATTTAGGAATTTACTTTTATTTTTTTTGTGTGTTTGTAGTCTTACAGGAATAAAGTGATGATTTGGCTTCATGGCTGTGAGGTAACTTGGCTTTGTTCGCAACTCTTCTTAATACTTAACCTTGAAACTAGTTTTGTAAGTTGGCTTTAGTATCCCAGTATACGTGTATGTAGTATACAGGAGAATTTGAGCAAGAAGTTGCCAAGGCTCACTTTCACTTCTGCGCACCAGTTGGTAAAAAACAGTATGACTTCCGTCTTAAACACTGTCCATTTGGTTTGGAGCCAAAGGTAGTTACTTTTGTGCTAAACTGTGAGGATTTAAGAATTATGGCTGTGGTTCTCACCACACTCTTTGGAAACTTTGGGGGTTTTGGGGTTGTTTTTTTTTGTTTTGGTTTCTTACTTATTTTTTAATTTTTTTTGCCAACCATGGTCGCTTTTTCTTAGTCCTGACTCTTTGTTATTCTACAGAAGTGTGATGTGTGTAACAGTTACGTGTTAAGAACCAGATCTGTAGTCCTTAGAAGATGTTTTTCATTGAAGGGAGCTCTTCAGTGGCTTAGATTAGTCTGGGTGGTCCTAGTGGTACATCCCATGTTTGGAGTGTTTGAGCTTAGCTGGGATACATCCTTACACCTGGCTGCCACAATGGATACTTTAGACAGTTGCAGGTGTTGCTCCGAAGGCTAGACTAGGCTAAGGCTAGGTGTTGTTCCAAAGGCTGGTGCTCCAAGGCTGGAAGCCTCCAACCCAGAGAATGTAAAAATTAACTGTGTTTGGCCTTTATAGCTGTCACTCGAAGTAGTGTTTGTCTTCTGGAATCTAAGCAGTTCCCATTTTCTTTGCTGCCACTAAGATTTCCCCCAGCTACAGAGGTGTGTGCAAGCTGATTTGGGAAATGCTGAACATGCCCAAAACAGTTTACACTGGAAGAACCTCAGTTGGTTTGGGGCTGTGTGCACATGTGCCATGTTGAACAGGGAGTTATTCCCTGCAGGAAAAGTACCTCAGTATTGTGTGTCAAGGAGGTGGCTTGTGTTGTGAGCTCCAGTCATGTGCATGCTTCACAGGACACCAAAGCTCTGCTCCTTGATAAGACTACTGACTGTCCCTGCAGCATCCAGGGAACCAAACAGTAACAGCAGTGTGACAGTGATTTGATTCATGTTCCTTCCCTGACTTGCAAAGAAGCTAGTTGAATGGAGGTGCCAGGCAGGTGAAGGGGTGAGGAGCTCTGTGTTCAGCCACCTTTTCCTATCAAACACTTGGGGCAAGGGGTTGATGGGCTTCAGTTTACCTTGGAAATAGCAGCCATCACTCTTGGGCCCTTTCTGACAGTGTCTGTAAGTCTTCCAAGCTGGTGTTAAGTACATGGGTGAATAGAAAAGCTTCAAATAATTTGATGAGAGGAAATACTAGGGAAGCCATGCACACAGAATGTGGAGATGGAAACAAGGCTGAGTTAGAGAGGAGAGACTGAAAGAAAGAACATATGTGAGATGTTACTGAGAATTCAAATACTTAAAATTAGTCTTGATAAATTTGATAGTATAGGTGACATTCTTGAGAAGAAAGCTTCCAAATTTAAGTTCCAGCTTGATTCTTGTATGCCACTTGAACTTGCTGTATGTGTTATTTTTCATCCACAGTTTCTTTTTGTAGGAATTGCATTGTATTGAACACTTAGTATGTAAAAATGCACCACAAAACCTCTTACCCAGAGGATGCATAACCAGCTTCCTTAAGAAAGCAGTAAACTGCAACAGTCAGCTGTAATATTGGAATATGGGGGGGAAGAAAGAGCAAAATTTCTGGTGGTAAAAATCCTCAATACATCTAAAAACACTTTTACACACAGGGTTTCTTTTTTAAAGTTGTCTAAGGATAACAGTGCAAATCTTGAGTAGTCTTGACTGTGCAGTTAAGTCTAGGCTTTATGTTTTCCTTTCCTTATGTCGGGTCTTCTGGGATCTGTGAGGTTGGATACTTGCAGTCCAAACGCTTGAGGAATTGACAGGAAATTTGGAGAAGTCAGAAAAAGTTCCAGGGTATCTTAAAACTATCAGCTCATTGCTTTGGGGAGGGGAATTGATGACCTGAATTAGCAAACTGTAATCATGTGTCCCTCGCAACCTGTTCAGGAAGAGGTTTACTGGGGAGAAGTACTGAGTTGGTGAAAGAAGCTCTGGCTTCTGGACTGTGGTTCCAGCTTCTGTATCACAAGATTGGAGAAGGCTTCTTTTCCTCTCACCTTCCCCTTTTCCTGCTCGTATTGCCATCTTGTTCTTTTCAGTGGTATATCTTCTGTGTTTCAGCTGAAACAGACCCAAGTGTCGAACCAGTGGGAACTGCATATGAGTATGTATGTGCATGTGTTTCAAAGGTCAGGGAGAAAAGGTGTTTGAAAGTAACTCCCCCATGTGTGTTTTGCTAAGGCTTTTTTTTTCTTTTCCTCCTTTCCACTCTTGATTATTTAGGCTTAATGAATGTGTAAAGTAAACCTGATAAAAAGAATTCACATCTAAAAGGCATGAGAGGGACGCAGCTTACTTGCAGTGTCTGGTAAGCCTGGTCTTAGCAAGTTCCTGATAAACAGACTTTAGCTGAAGTTGATATTATAATTTATTGTGGTTGAGATGAAGAGGGTACTTTTCTCAGTAGAGTTTTAAGAAAGGTGTTTACTTGATTCTGAAGTTGTGGTCAATTGCTGCAGTAACTTTTTCTAGTGATAAAACATTGAAGTTGCCCTGAATCAAGGAGGTTTTGGTTGCTGTTTACTTCAGTCTTACAAGACACCTTCTAGAGTTCTTTTAGGAAAATAGGAGTATCAACTCTCTAAAATCAATTAAATTTAGCTAAGTTCAGCGCTGAGACTGAGTTAATTTAACTGTAACTTGGTATTTATATGATACTTGTATTGCTTGATTTTTCAGTTCAGTTTCTTTAACATTTAAGATCAAAGAAATTGAGTTTAAATTTTTCTCTAAAAAAATTATATTGTGGAATTTAGATTCTTTGAAGAAAGATTTATTTTGGAACAGAAGAGATAGTAGCATCACTTTGACTTTTAAAAGTTGCTGCTGCTTTTGCACCCAAGTCCCTGGGCTTCATATTCACATCAGGTGAAGTTGCTAGTTCCTTGGCTTATACCCAGTTAAAAAGCTAATTAAAGATGTGTTTTCAGTATGGAGTGTTATTTTTAACTCAGTCTGAGTCAATTTTGATCTCTCCCCCAAATTTATTTTTGGTGGCTTGCCTGTTACAGCTTTCTCGCAATTTGCCAAATCCGTTTCTATAATAGTATCATGCCTTTTTGTTCAATCAGGCTTTGATGGAAAAGCAAAACTGTTATCACATTGAGCAGCACCTGGCTTTCTCCCACTTCTTCCTTATTCTATATTGGGAAAATCATACTGTTGTAGTTACAGAAACCTCTCTTCCTGCCTAGTGCTGTCCCATGTCCAGCTTTCCCTAGACCAATCCCTCTCCATCCTTGTCGGGGTCTGAACTTCCAGGCAGGTGTCCAGAGTCCTCACGCTTCTGTTGCTCAGTTTCCGGGCATCCTGATTGCGCTCATCTGTCACATGCAGGCTGTTTTTTGCAGGGGTGCAGCATGGCTGCCACATCTTTACCTTGCTTGATCTACCGCTTTAATCTTTGTTTTGATCTTTTCTGAATAGAATGTATCCTTCAGTGGTTGTACCTCACTTAGGACTGCTGTTCTGTGTTGTTCATGCTATTATAGTAATTGCAGCTTTGCATCTTGCGCCAGGAGTTCAAGTTTGTTCTCTAGACAGATAAAGAACAGCCTTGCCACTAGCTGCGTTGTATGCCTGGCTATGGTTTTCACTAACGTTAGCTCTAATTTTTTCTTTGCTGTCCATTCATGCTGATTGTTTTTTCATCTGTTTGCTGTGTATTTTAGTGTACTAAACCAGGGTGTGACAATTACATGACTCTTTCCAGCTTCCCCTTGTTTCTCATTGCAAAGCTCTTCTTTCTTATGCCAGTGTTGATCTTGGCTAGTTAACAAATGTATGTGTAGGGTTTTAAAAATAATTTTCACTAATAAGTTTTTAGTGTTTTATTATGTAGTAACTGACAGCAGGAAGTTGGTTTTCCTCTTTCCTCCTCCTCCCCAGTTTTGCTGCTTTTGAATTGCAGCTGTTTTCTAAGCATAGATTGCATTTTTTTGATTTCCACCTCAGTAAATAATCTCTGAACAACCTTTTGTAACTGTTTAACAACCAAAAAGAGACATAATTTTATCCTACTATTTACTACATTGAAGGGGTGATCAAGCTAATTATGATGGATTGCTTTCTAATTTAAGGAGATGTGCCCATTGACCTTAAATGCTTCCTGTTGAACTGAATAAGTGGCCAGAAGAATCTGAGTACAGTCCTAGCCCTAAAACTAAGCATTTGGTGTCTGCTTCCTTTTCTCTTTCTCTCTAAAGACTTTTTCTGGAGGAGCGTCAGTGGCTTGAGAAGACTTATTTCTTTTTATTAGCCAATTCTGTTTTTTCTAACCCTTTGCCTGATTTTCTGTCCTCTCTTGAGGCCCCTCTGGCCAGCAAACAAGAGGGAAAATAGAGCAGTGGCACACAGTCCTTTCACATGGCTCTGCTTCCAGCCACAGCATTGTCCTTCCCTTTAGGATTGGATAGGTGGCTCCTTGCTTTTTAGGAGGTGTAAACATTAGAAAAGCTTTATTTCAAGCCCTTGCCGTGTTTCTGGTCTGTCACTAACCTGGCTGATGAGCTACTGTCTGTTTGGCCTCTGGTAGAACAGAAAATACTTTGCCGTCAGAGTAGTCCACGTACTCCTTCTGTTCACCCATTTTTAGTATACTTGCTGGTTGCTGCCATGTGGGTTCTGTATGACTGAAAACACATGCTATAGATTCTACTCATGTTAGTGGTATATAACTTCCCCTCAAAAAAAGATGGTTGATGCTGTGTTGCAGCACTTCCCGGTTATTATCATGAGTTCATGGCTTTGATCACAGATGGTAGTTGATGGTGCACCCCATCCATTTCCATTTGCACAGTCTGAGATGCTGAACAAGGCTGCGCATTGAACAGCTTTCTGTTCACATGGGTGATGATTATGCGAAGTTGAAAGACTGGTGAGGAGACAGGGAGTGGTGTGGAGGGAGTGCTTAGGGCATGGTGTTCCACTCTGGTTTGTGTGACACTTGGAGATATGTAAAACTTCGTGGGGATAGTGGAGTTTTAAACTGAACTGGACTTTTGGTGGAAAGGTGCCTGATGATCTATCTTGATGTGTGCAGTTCCTGTGGCATCGGCAGCAGCTGTGTGGAGTCTGCCCGGCAGAGCAGCCACCCAATAAATGTGGCTGCCGTGATCCTCATCCATAGAGAAAGCCAGTGATACACAGGAAGTCTGTGGTGTAACATACCTCTATTGTGATTGTTTTGCCCAGCAGATACAGGGCTCACACGCTAGTTAACGTATTCCTTCTGGGCAGCTGTAAGTCTAACAAACATGGGGGTAGAAGAGTGGGGAATTTTGGTGTATAGACAACACTCCTTCAGTTCTTCTGGGCCGGTTTTCCAGGGAAGAGTCCTTGGACAGTGTGTAGTGACATCCTTCCCCTGCCACAACTCCGTCAGGTCTGTACGGCTGTACCTTTTTAAGACAAGGTAACTGTGGCCGAGTGATAGTCAACCAAGTTCAGTAGCAAAGTTCACCAAGTTCACTAAGGGTGAAGCCAGTTGAAAGGGCTCTGGCTTAACTATGCACGCAAGAGGGGGAACCAGCACTAGAATTACATACCAGGACTTATGTGCTCTTGCTAGCACTTCCTGCTCTCCGGCATGCATATCCTGGCACTGGCTTCCATTTTCTCCTTTTCTCTCCCACATCTGTGGTACTGGAATTAGTGCTGGCTGTTCAGGAAAAAATGTTGTGGCTCCTGAGTTGGGGGCCAGGCAGTACCATTTCCTATGTCCTCAACTGGTCTGGCTCTGAGGCAAACCAAGGAACCTGTGTCTGTGGATATTATGGTTAGCAATAGCTAGCCTATATATAGTTTGGTGGATGGCTTTAGGAAAGCTATGATAAACCATGATCTTTTTTGGAGAGGAAGAATGAGAGGGATTACAGTGACAAGCTTTCAAAACCAACAATTAGTTTATGTTTTCAAAGCATGGCCACAAGTGGAGAGGTTGTGAAAACATGTAGTATTTTACAGTCCTTAATGTAGAAATCTGTGGCTTTCTTTTCTTGTTCTTTTTGTTTTGTTTTGTTTTTAAATACATGGGACTTGATCTTCGGCTTCATTGTGTTTAGAAACTGCACATCATATTGGACATGCAGCCACTCAGGGAATGTGCTGATCTGTTGCCATGTAGAAAAGAGACAAAAAGCTTGTGTGTAATTTGAGGCTATCTATGGGGGATGTAGATGAGTAAGTTTACCAGATAACCTTTAACTTAAATCTGCACAGTTGTTAAGAAGCAGGAGTTAGGCAACTCTACCGCTGGACACTCAGCTGATTGTCTTAAGGTCTCAATCAATTAAGACCTCTTTTGGACAGAGCTCTGTTTATGGATCATCATTTTTTATGCAAGTGGGAGACAAGTAACAACAGTCAACGGTATTTTTATTCACTTACTTGACCAATTTTCCTGTGACAATTGTGAGCACTATGGAGGCTTCTGTAACCTAACTGCACACAACAGGCACAGTGGGAGAGGAATGGCAGATCCTACTGTTTTCCAGGAGTGTATTTTCAAGTCTGGGGTTGGACCCACTACAGGTGTGCTGCAGTGCACAATATATCAAAGCTGTTAGGTTAGCTGCCCTTTCTCTCTAAAATTACTCTTTTCCTTTACTAATGTGAGTAAGATCCTAATGGTTGGTGTCAGATTCTTGTTTTAAAGGGAAACCCTTCTAGTTAGTAATGTGTACCTTGGTGTCTGCTTCACAAGCTCAGTTGTTCTTTTCCTTTTCTGTCTTGAAACCAGATTCCTGTAATGGTTCTTACAGCATTAAACAATGGACATCACCAACAGCTCTGTTACCCTAGTATTTGTGTTGTCTGTGTGAAGCTGCTGCTTTAAAACAAATGAGGGGGTCATACCAGAAGCTCCTGATTTATACAGGTTTGAGATCCTGCATTGATGGAAGCAGCATAAAGCCTCTCTAGGGTCTGGGCCAGCATCTCTAGCCCTTGTGCCATGTAAGTCAAGCTAAAGCAGCCATAAGGAGCATGGGTAGAAATGGGGAAAGTCTTAAGAAAAGAGCCTCTGCTTCCCTCTCTCCCCTTGTGTTTTGGCATTTGTGAAGTGTTGAGGACATGGCCAAGTAAAGTGAAGCTGCTCCCTTTCTCTGGCTGTTACTGGTGTTTCTCCAGTATCTAAAGTTTGAAAGAACATTTTCTACATTTTCCAATATAGCCAAACAATGTGTGGGTGTCATGCAGAGTAACAGATTTTGTTCTATGCTCTCTCCTCGTTGCTGGCATTATTATCAAGACCCTACTTGATCTCCTGAGTTGGCTTTTCTTGATTCTTTTTGTCATCTTCAGTCTTGTCGGCTCAGCCAACAGATTTCACTGCTCAGCCAACTTCCCATTCCTTGAGTACTGCTCAAAGTACTGAGGGAGTAACATACTATAGCTGCTGCTTCCCAGTTCTTCTCTCACAGTATTTGCTTGTCCTTCTACTTTGGTTTGTAGAGAGGCTGGGAATGGTATGTGACTGCCTGGTGGTAGTTGTCAGATGTATTAGAGGATGAAAAGTAATGCAAAGTATGAGGGTATGGAGAAGACTAAGAATTCAGTCTGAAGATATTCTTTTTTTGATTGGATACTCTCTATTATTTGCATCTAGTATGAAGAAATATTTGAGAGGAGAGATTTAAAGAAATGAAAGAAAGTGGAAGCAGCAGTCCTAGGTCAATTGAAAATAGCGTTATTCCCAAGTTTGAACTGAAATACGATTTGTGTAATCCCTTCATCCTAACTTTTCATGCTGTGTCAAGTGATACCTTTAGTATTTGTCTGTAGTGAGAAACAATAGTTTTAATGCATTGAAGAATGTTGGCAAGGTAGCAACATTTCTTGATGTGTAAACATACTTGTCTGTCCTCTGTAATTGTTTTAGAACACAATCTAAACATATGTTGGAAAAAAGGCCCAGGCATTTTTGCTGACCTTATTACTGCTTAGGCTCTTTTTGGGAAACTTACTTTCCATACAGTTCATGCAGCTAGAGGGGAAAAAAATTTCTGATTGATAGTGAGGAGCAGTAGGTGTGATTCCATGATTGACTCTTCAGTGCTGCAAGGCAGTTAGCCCATGGAAACAAGAAAAGGTTTCAGTCTGTCTGTACTTCAGGTCTTTCAAAGAGCAGTCAGCTTTTGCAGAGTCATATGTTGAACATCTCTGTTCTGCATTCAAAGGCTCACTCATATCCTTTTGTATCCTCAAAAAAATGAAAGAGAACTTTCACGTGCCAGAGCGTTGGCCGCGCTGCATGTTTTGAGATTCTGGTATCATCTTTTTCCAGAGATTTTCCATTATGAGATCTGGACATTAAATAACCCTTTCTTAGTCAAGTTGTAGATCTCTACCTGAGAATTAGGAAACTTAACTTTCAGTCATCCTATGTATAAGGTGATTGAAGGCTTACACAAGTTTTCTTGTGGCTGAGAAGGGAAGTGAAATTATTATGGTGGTATGATTTAACAAAATAAAATCTGAGTAAAGCTGAAAAATCAGCTCTTAAATTACTTTTCCCTTTACAGCTGTTGCCATCTTGCTGGACAAGTAGACTTTGGAATGTATCTTGATACGAAATGTTGCAAGGAACACAGAAGAAGGCTATGCAGTTTGGTTTGTGTTCAGCTGGACATCCATTTAGCATTCTTTCTCTGTAGGAGATCCGTTTCTTAAAATACTTCTTGTTGCTGAGAGTGTTTAAGTTTGCTGTTTTCTCCAAAACATTCTAATTTGTACTTTATTAACATTTTTATAGATATTGTTGAGTGTCATTACCAAAATGATTCAGTGCTCTAAAGAGCCCTGACACACAGTGAACAAAAAAACATTGCATCTCTTTTACCTACTGTTTTTTGGCTGCCTGTCCCTCAAACTTGTTTTTCTAAGGAATGAAATCTCTCTGTGTTAGACTAATTACTGCACGTCAGCTCCTTAAGTCTTAAAAAGGCTTGGATGTCAGCTAGGCAAAAGTAATGCGATGTGCAGTGATTTAGCAATGGGTCCAAACATCTGTTACACACGTGCAGTTGAAAGGACAACATGAAATGAATATGGTGCTGTTGTCTCTGTAGCAAGCCATGGGTTAGTATTCCCTCCACACTGTTCACTGCAGTTGCGGTGAATGGTGTTAATGAGAATAGGGACCTTAACACTGTTACCAATGCATATTCTTCGCCTAGTCTTTGCCACATACATTTACTTACACCTGTGCCAGTGGCAGCCAAAGTGATATCAGGTAAGTTAAATCCATTAACTATTTCATTTTTCCTGTTGTTGTTGTGAAACTTTGAATTGTTGGAAACTTTCCTATTGCCATAATTCACGGAAGAATTATCTGTTTGTTCTTAAAGGCTTTCTTCCTAAGGAGGATGTCGTCTTCTGCTTCTGCTTTGCCCTCCCAGGTTACAGAATGATGTTTTCCAGTGCTGTGCCATGCAAGTACAGGTGTCCTTTTAATCACATAATAAGGATAATCAGATTTATGTGTGTTTCCCACTTTCTTTTTTCTTTTAAAGCCTGAGACTGCAGCTGTGCTGAAGCGCACTGTTGAGGCTCTTATGGAGCAAGGAGCTGTTGTGAGGAACCTGGAAAACCTGGGAGAAAGGTCTCTACCTTACAAAATCTCCAAGCACAAGGAGCGCCACAGAAGAGGAGGGTATGCACAATGCCTTTTTCCTAAAAGCCCTTTAAGTGCTCTTTTAAAATGTACATAAATAACTCTCATTGTTTGGTCTTCCTTGTGCTTTTTGAGAGTATGCCTGTAAGGCCTGTGATCTCAGTGCGGTGGTGTGTGGCGGTTTCTGCGTGTGTGTGTTCTGCTTCAAGTATTTTGTGTCTTTTATTCTGTGTGGTGTCGGCTTTTTGTTAGTGTTTAGTCGTCATGTTACAAGTAGCCGGAGTCCAGGCCTTCAGAGCTACTTTCCCCAGATACACAGTGTTGGTTTATGTCATTTTTACGTAACTATTTTCCAAGCTAGTCAGGCTTGTTTACTGATACAAGTAGTACTTAATCTACCAGTTGGTAATTGGCAGGATTGATTCTTTTTCTCTAATGCTTCTGAACTAAATGTTAATTACCATGTGCACCCTGTAAGACTTGCTTGTGTTTCTGATACAGTTTTAGTTGAGGATGTTAAAGGTGATTGTGTGGTTTATTGGAAGTATAATAAATGTAAATGAAACTGAGATTTGGCATCTCGAATGCCAGGCTTCCCCTGCAGTGTGAGAGGAAGGTGTTGCGCACCACATTCCCTGCTTGCTTATGCCAGTTTGTTGCTCCTTGAGGCTACCTCCAAAATGGATGCTGGCTCTGGGATGCTGGCTCTTGCAAGGACTGAGAAATGTTGCTAAGCAACCTGCGCTGCACTGGGGCTGCCTGCAGTAATCAAAATAACAATTAGTGATGCACTCCTCCTAATCCCTATAACACAGCTGTGCTTAATCTTGGGTGTTTGGCCAACCTGCCTGCCTGCCATCTTCCTTGAGGAGCATTTGGCCCTGGGGAGGGTGAGGTGACTCCAGACGTGCACTTTTTTGTGAAGCCGTTCTTTGTTCATCTCCCTGGGGGTGACTCACACGGTTTCACTCCCTCTTCTGAGGACCTCTTCATTTTCCTGTGGAGTGGGCGTGGTGACAGCTGCCAGTTAAAGCAGACTGACAGAAAGGGCAGGGGAGGAAATTTCCACCATGTGCCTGTTGCTTTACTGAAAGCAATGGCGTTGTGGTTGTGACTGTTTTGTACTCCTGCTCCATGGTGTCCTTCAAAACATGGCTTCATCCTGCCCGTTTTGCATTTTAGGATGAAGTCTTGTTGCCTACACACAGGAGCTAATCAAAACCTCGTCTCAAGACAGAATTACTAATTACCTCATCCTTCTGTTGGAATAGAAGCCTTTTATTGCCATTAGTCTTTTCTCATGGCTTCCATAGAACAAGGAGCTGGTGTTACTCTCCTTCTATAGGTGGGGAGCTAAGGCAGAAGACTTAAGTTCCAATGAGTTTGGATGCTGAAGTTGCGGGTTTTAGCTTCTAGATTATTTTTTTCCCCCTAGAGTATTTGGCACTCTAACATTTCACCACTTTGGATGTCTACTTAGCTTGGGTGGCAGTGCTTATGCAGGTCTTGGGTTCTTCAACAGGGAAACCAGTTCAGGAGAAGACAATAACCAGCATCACAGGAACTATGTAGCAGAGATGGAATAGAAGCCATTTCTCCAGGGCATTTTCAGACATGTAAACTTGCTTAACTCACTTACTCTAGCAGATTACATACTTAATAAGCAGGACAATCTGTAGACTATGACCCTCTTCTTTGCAAAGTCTGCAGAGCAGACAAATTCTGCGTTCTGAATGAGGCAAGGGTTTGCCAGCAAATAATTGCTATCATGTCTTGAAATACATCGGGGAAGCCATCAGATTGATGTTGCTGTTGCTCCCAGTTTAAGTGTCTCTAAATATTTAGTAGTCATTACTGCTTGCTCTCGATTTGAATGTGACAGTTCCCCCCGCTAAATTGCTCGACTTCTTGAAAAAGGGAAGTGATGGAGAGAAGCTGTTGCTATAGGAAAAAGTTGCTCTGTGTGATAACTCTAATTCAGGAAGACATAGGATATTACCAGCAGGCAGATTCAGTACCTGGCAATGTGGGAGAATTGTACTCTGTAGATATTGCTGGGGAGATGGCAGTGCAGTGTACAGGTGTGGTGGATTCCTGGTATAGCATCCAATATTTTACGTGGTCTGGAGAGTAAGTCAGGATATTAAACATAATCTAGGAATAGGAAGAGAAAAGTCCGTTCTTGATCCACCTTGTAAAATCATCCAGTTAAACTTTATAGCATCTGTAAAAAGTAGCAATTCTTTTTAAGAGGACAAAGTTTTAAAAGAAAAAGGCTTTTCAGGAAGCCTCACTGAGCTGAATTCCACCTGCAGTTACTGGGAAATCCGGAGGTATTTTCTCCTTCACAGACAACTTTCAATTCTGTGTTCCCTTTCTTAGCAAGAGGGGTATAGTAAGTAGTACAGAGTATGTCACCTTTTCCTTAGTCTGGGCTTTTTCTGAAGTAACTTAAAGGACTTCTGTGGGAGTATAAATGATGCTGTGTGTCTGGGGTGGACAGTGTTGAATCTTTCAAAGCTTTTAATGTTTCTGTTTGCCTTTTTGAAGTTGCGTGATTCCTGGCAGAGTTTATTTTCCAATAGTATGTAGATGGTTGGACACTTAGGATGTATGCTGAGTCTGTTGCTTCCTTGGACCTCTTGTCTGGTGAATTATATGGAAATCAGTGAAACTCAATATTTGTAGCAACAAATTGTATTAAAATTAGTGCCATACGATATTCATTGGTCTCAGCTGAATAGCATGCCTCTTAGAGAGAGCTCCTCTCCTAGTGACTGCTCCACAGTCTTCCTATCACTCAGGATGGCACAGAATTGCCCCACCTGGATGAGGTGTTTGAATGAAAAACAATACAAAGAGCAAAGCGGCCTTCCTCACCAGCATAGCTTTGCTCCCTTGTAAAACTCCCAGTGCTACCCAGGCTGTCTCTTAACCTCAGATTAAGGACCATCAGTAGGGCAGCACCAGCTGTTCACAGGTCAGCTGTGCTTAGTAGTCACTCCTTCTCCCTGGAGAAGGGCATTTCTTCATTTAGTTGATTCAATTTTTAACTGCAATTCAAGTCTTTATATACAGTATATCCTAAAACTGAGTGGCGGTGAAAGGACACACAAGTGCAGTGTGCGCAGCAAAGCTACTGCTAGGCTTCATCTGGTTCTGTTGGTGGTTTTGTGTAGCAGTGAAAAATTAAACTAGAAAATACATACTGATAAGTCAAGAGGCAGGATTGCTGTCTCCTTAATAAAGTGCTGCTTCCCCTATGAGTCTGTAGTGCTTCAGTATCATCTGTCTCAGATATACTGCATTACAGGCATGTTACAAATTAAAGAATATCCATGAGGCTTTACAAAGAATGAGAATCTTGCTGCCAATTGATCTGTAAAGCTGAGATTTTTCAAAGCTTGCCATAGAGGACTGTGGCCCGCAGCTGCCACTAGAATAAGCACTGTTACTCTCCCAGGCAGCTTTGAAGACCTCAGATCATATGTATAATTGACTTGTTTCTTCTTGGGAAATTATATTCACTGAACAGTTGGTGCATGTACATTTGGGGGTATATTAAAGCAAATTCAGGTCTTTCTTTTCAATGCATCTCTTTTGTCAGAAAACTCTGCTGGTTTTTTTTTTTTTGAGACCTAATACTGACAGCTTTTGCATTTAAGTAATTATGAAAATAGTGTGTTTCAGGAGCTGTGTGGATATGTCTGAGGAATCAAACTTCTAAATCACTGGCTTCCTGATATTAAATTGAATTAGCTGCTAATTCACCTGGTATTGCAGAACATTAATATTTCATTTTTATAGACGTAAGAGTGGTTCAAATAACATCTCACAAACTTGTAACAAATACTTCTCACCTTATAGATTAATAAAATGTGACAAGGACACATAGGTTCCAGTGTGAGCTAGGTATGTAATTTTAGTTAGGGCGTTGAGCCTGAGTAACTTGTCCATGGACAATGTCTTTCTGAAAAAAAGAGTGAGAGGATGTAAATAAGGATTACCAACTTTATTTCCTAGCAGGCTTTAGATTTGTGCCAACTCTTTCTTTCACTTGCCACTACTTGTTTATAATTTTTAATGAGCTGTTTTTAAATTGCTTTTAACACGATGCATTTCTTTTTTTAAAATATTCTATTACCTGTATTGGGAGGTGCTTATTTCTGGAACAAACAAAAGTCAACTGATTTACATGAGGTGTGTACTGGTATTTGAATTCAAGGAATGTTAAACTCTGTATTTGTTTGCTGTTTAAGACAATACAGAAGTACTGAATGCCTCAAAGTAGCTTTCAAATAAAGGGTCCAGACTATGGATGGGTGATTATGTTGCAGAGCCACTGCACATATTTGGTCAGTGCTAAAGTGGAGAACATTGCAACTGGTTGGAAAATGATAGATCTCAGTAGCACAGTCTGTGGGTTTGCACTTTGTGGCATACCTGTTTTCTTTGGCCTTGCCAGGCTATGCCTTAATCATATGCTTGTGACACTTCATGCTTCAGGGCATCAGATAAAGAGGGTGGTTTGGGGGACATGGTTGGTATGTAGGATATTTTTACTTCAGGGGAGATGATACAAGGGTGGCTACAAAACAGCTCTTTAAAAGAGTAAGGTTCAAACACTCCTTTGGAAAGGTAATGGCTCAAACTTTTTTGCAGACCAGGAGTCTATTTAACTGGAAGGAGCTTTGACAGGCTTTGGGGAGAAGCAAGGAGCCAGGGGTAGCTGGGTTTTGAACACTGAAAGTCTTGCTATGCCCTGCAGATTTGTTGTGATTTTATTCAACCCCTCCCCCAAATGTTGCTTCCATTGTTATTTTTGTTATCTGTCTTGTAGAAAGGCTGATACACATCAGCCTGGGCAGTGCTCAGATTAAGTAAGGTTTTGTAAATCAATAGAGCACTGTGGCCTTTCCCTTCTACTTTGTTTTTTCTATGTGTGTGCTTTCCCCTATTACGTCTACCTGTAATACATTGATGTTTTTAGAACTTTCTCTCCACATTTTTATTATTTCACTTACTTTATTTGTGAGTTCTCCAGCTAAACTGTGTGTAATTCTCATTATTCATAACAATTTTCATGTTCTGTTTGCCAGTTTTTCGTTGCCTTGTTTTTTTTCTCCTTTCAAATTTGATCTTGAAAAGATAGCAATTTTCTTTTGTTATTTGCTTGCTTGTCTCTTGATCTTTTTGTTTTGCTGTTCACTCCCAGTTATCTCATCAGCCCACTTGTTCTCTGAAATAGCAAACTCGGGTCTTTTGTTCTTGACAAATTGTGTTTTGGGAGCTTGTGCATGGGGAATTATTTTCTGTAGGAGGTGTGCAGGGACCCTGGTGATTGCCGTTGTCCACTGGGGAGCACTGAATATATACAGTGATAGCATCTAATGGGATCAGGAGTCAGAAATGCAGGTTGCAACTTCAGTTGTGCTGTGGACTTGTGTCTTAGGGGAAAATGTAAAGGCAAAGTGGTCCTTTGCCAAGAATGCAGCATGATCTTAACTTGGCTTCCAGGTCCTGCAGTGCTAAAATTGCTACCCAGGAGCTGGGAGCCCTGAACTTCAGTACCAGCTTCCCCTCTGCTATGGTGAGGAAGGCTTGGAGACTGTCCTGGCCTTCCCCACCTCCTCTGGGTGTTTTAGGTTCTAAAGTAGTTGGTCCTTCTATGACAGCATCTTGTGTTTTGCCTTCGTTATGTAGTATGTGGCATAACGTTGCTTTGCCAAAGCATGGTCTCAGGAGAGGGGACACAACCGATTTCTTGGTGCCTCAGTGGTCTAATACACAGGAATAGCTAATTACAGTAGGAGTATTTCAGCAATTGAGCATTGTGGTGATAAGACATTTGAATACTGTGGAAACATACCAATGTAAATTATGTTACAAGTTCAAACTTCTCTTTCCATAAAGTAGCTGAGCTACTGTATCCACGCAACTTATTTTTAAACAAGCAGCTTATGGCCAAATAGCATGGAGACAAAAGATGCTGAAGTGTCTTCCAATAACCCACATGGTCTGGATGTGATTTTATTTACTTTGTAAGAGTAAAATAATAGTTACCTGTCAGAACTGTTCTCTGGAGTGTTCACAAGTTTCAACAACTCTCCTCTTCTTCCCACCCCCTACTAAAATACACACTATTGCGTAAGGGACTTCATCCCGCAGATAAATGTACAGGCATGTTTAGCTCCACTCAGGTCAGACTCTTGTGATGATTTCCGTGGCTGCTGAAGACCAAAGAGGAGGAAAGAAAAACAGATTAAAGGGGTTGCAAGCTTTTCATTCTTAATAACACCAAACTTAATCTATAGCTATGCACAGCCTGTGTTGTTTCTGTTCAGATTTTAGAACATCATGATCTGTTTCAATAAAAAGGAGTTCTGGGTCTGTAATGCACTTGGATGAGAACAAAACTAGGTTGAATACTTGAGTATTATGCTCATTTGTAGTATTTTCTGCTAAATTGATTGTCTTCCACTAGATGGGGCTTTCTTCATTGATGAGTTGAAGCATTACTTTTCCCTCAAGTGCTGTTGTCCACATGCACATACATGTAAGTGTGGATGTGCCTCAAATATCAGAGCCCTGAAGTGTCTTTTTTCCCCTACACCTTACCTACGGGAATGTAACTTGTGCTTTTTAGAAGGGATGGCACTGCACAATGATTTGGTGCTTTTTAGAAGGAATAGCACTGCGCAATGATTTGTGCTGTTGAGGTACCAGTATCATTTTCCAATGCACTGAATTCTGTTAGCAACCTTGTGTAAGCACATTGATTAAATGTGATGACCGGTCTCAAATAGTGGGCTTGGTGGAATGGGAAACAGTCACCATTTTGGTTTTTGTTTTGGGCTTTTTTTTTAAGCTGTAAATTACAGAGAAGGCAGAGAAGTGACATGAGCTGAATTAATACTTGCTGTGTAACTTCGGTCCTGCTCGTAACAACTTTTCAAATGCAGCCCAGTGAGCATGACTTTTCCGATACACAGAATAAGTCAGGGTGGTTTCTCTTTTGCAGTGTAGCAGTATTTTTTTTTCCTTGCACTGCTGCAAAATGCCTTTCCATTATTTACTTAGCTTAATAACAGTCATCTATGTATAGAATTTGGCAAATAAAATTTCTGAAGGCTGTGGATTGTAAAATGTATTTTTCCCCGAAGTTCTTGCTCGCTGCAGGTTGTGTAATTGCTGTGGCACAGTCTAGTTTCTAAAGTGCCAGCTTTTGGTTTTGATCAGGTACTTCCCCTTTGCTGTCCTTGTGATTTTCAAGGGACTTCCAACTAATCTGTATGCATTTCCTAAAAGCTAAAAGTAGCACATGTACTAGTCCTTCCAGCTGCAAAACTATAATCTTTCTGAGCATGAACTTGCCTTCCTGTCCTGCTGAGGAAGGGTAGCTGCCGCAAGAGCGGAGTGGAAAAGCGAACTACCTTTCTTCAGAGCAATACAGTGGTCCCAAAGATGAAGTGATCTTTCAGGTAGCAAAAAAAGAAAATCTTCTATGTAGGATTACCTTCTGAGGATGAATGTCCACCTGCTCTCATAAGAGCGCTGCAGCTTGCTTTCCTCCAGGCAGTTTCCTGTTTTACTGTTCAATGCTTCACCTCTACCTGCTCATCAGAACATTTTCTTTCCTTTGTATCTTCTACCACCCCATGGGGAAAGCTTACATACGCTTGCTGCCGCTGTATAAAGGAGAAATTGAAGCATACAGATGTGTTTTGGGCACAACCATGGGACCACACATGCTCCTCCAAGCCCACCGTACGTGTGCTTTTCCCCCTGCTTCCCAGGTCGACAGAGACATATTCTAGGAGGATTTCAAAGCGAATCTTAATCCAGGTGCTTTTCAGGGTTCTTTGAAGTCCCAGACTGTCCATTTGAAAGCAAAATATTTGAGTATCCTTACAACTCAGGGTTCAATTTTTGGCTTGAATATGTTAAGAAGGATAAATGAAACCTGGCATCCTTTTCCTCTTCTCTCCTTTTCTCTCCCCTATACAAAGACGTGTCCTCCTTTATTTGAGTTCATATATCACGTTAATTAATTAATTTATTTATTTTTCATTTAGTGCATTGTTTTGATGTTTCACTCTGCTCTCCTGTGTTTAAATCATCCTTCTATTTACAGTTGAGCAGGGTGACAGAAATAACTGTGGTCTCATAGTCAATCAATGGAATTTTCCTGCATTTCTCCACTGATGACTTGGCTGACTCCTAGAGAATCTAAATGCTTTTGCATTTTTGCCTGCAGGAATGAGGTGGTTTCCGTCCTGCATTCCTGTATTTTTCCCTATCTGTAAGTCTTACTGGGATTTGGTTTTGTTTATTACACAAACAGTAGCTACAGCATTGTGTATTGGGTCATAGATCACTGACTGAAATGAAGGTTGCTGCAAGCCTCATTGAGGGTAGGTTGAAAAAAAACCCATAGCCTCATGACAGCCAATTTAAATGTGTATATTTGGGGGGGACGAGGTTCCAGATCCCCTCAGGGCTTGCATTGTCAATTGTGTTTGGTTATTGCTTTTGCAGCCATTAGTTTCTTCTCTTTTTTTAATGAAGAAATAACATTTGCTACACTGGCCCTCTTTTTCTTGTCTCTGTTTTGGCACAGGAAGGCAATCATTGCTTGTTAACACTGAAGAGTGGCGGTTGTTTTTAAAAATTCACATTGTCCCCAATTACTGCAGTTCTGTACCCTCAGATAAAATACCTATTCTGTGAGGAGTCATAAAGATATGCTGTAACAGCTCATCCTCCCATCCCCCCTTCTCCTTCAGTTATCAACAGTGCGTCAGTGGAAATTTCCACCATTTGCTAATGTGAGAGAAAGCACAAAGTTGCAAAGCAGCCTTTGGAGGAAAAAAAAAAACCCTATTGCCATTTTAGGAACACAATGAAAAGCAGCGTACGACTTGCAAGCAGAAATGAAATGAAATTCTTGAGGAATGGAGGGATAAAATGGTGAGGCAGAGGGCACGGATTGAATCTGAATGAATGCTTCTGTTAAGAGAAGGGAGCATGAAAGTGGCGGAGGATCACCAGTTAGATTTTTCTCCCCTCATCCTCCTTCCTGTTAGTTGTGACTGTGAGAGGATCTGGAAGATTTCTTCCCAAGGAGAAGAGTAAAGTGTCATCTGTTAAATTTACCAGTGGCTTTTAATGGCTCTAACAGAAAATGACTTTCCCTTTCTAAGGGGTGTGCATCCTTCAGATGTTGCTGTGCAGTATTTCTAATGAATTGTCCAAGCTTAAAAATTGTTTCCCTCCCTAAACTTTTAACCAGGTGGCATCTCTTAATTCTGGAGATGAGAAAACAGTAGGCTGTTTGGTAAACCAAACAGTAGGCTTGGTTTACCAAATATATTAAGCCAAATCCTGTACCCCATTGAAGCCTATGAGGATTTATGTGGAGGACTGAGCCCACCAGGGTTCCTCCAAATTCATCTTGAGGCAGATTATTCCTGTAGCTTTCAGTAGCCTTGCTGCAGTCAGAGGAGCAGCACCTTTGCTGACATGACCTGGCACTGGTCCCTTGGCTTCAGAGATGCTAGGCTGCAGCCCACACTAGCTGGGCATCTGTTCGGGAGCATTCATTGCTTCAGTGTGGGCTGCAGGGAGATTTTTTTGCTATCAGACCCCTCGAGTACAAGAATTCAGTGCTTCAGCCTGGCCTTTCTGAAAAAGGCTTCAGAGATGAATTGTGGCTGTTAATGCAGATGCCTGTGTAAGAGGCTCAGGACTAGGATGTAGATTTAGATTAGATATTAGGAAGAAATTCTTCACTGTGAGGGTGGTGAGACACTGGAACAGGTTGCCCAGGGAAGTTGTGGCTGCCCCATCCCTGGCAGCGTCCAGGGCCAGGCTGGATGGGGCTTTGAGCAACCTGAGCTACTGGAAGGTGCCCCTGCCCTTGGCAGGGAGTTGAAACTGGATGATCTTTAATGTCTCTTCTTACCCAAACCGTTCTATGATTCTGTGTCTGGCTAAGGAGAAAAGCATCTTCATGATCTTTTCCATAGGTGGGTTTTACCCCTGTGCATTCATCCACCATGTGTTGCTTGAGCCATTTCTTGCCCAATGGGTCTGCTGCGTGTAATATTTTTGATGTAGCACTTTTAGTTGAATGAAAGCAAGCTCCATGCAGCGTAAAGAACATGAGCAGATTCATTGTTCATGACCCCATCTCCTGTATTTCCTGTTCAGAGCCCCAGTGCAGCTTCTTTCTGGTCTTGGCAGCATTACCTTTATGAAGATGGGCTGTTGTTGGCTTAGTAAGAATCCATACCTGTGCAGAGCAAAGCCATCTGTTAGGTAAAATTGTTAAAGTGGGATGCTTGATCTTGCTTAGGTAATACGACTTCAGTTAAGGGATATCGCTTTCAGGTTATACTGATGCTTCATGGGGAGGTGTGCTTGAGTGGACAAGGAGGAAAGGGGAGCTTTTATAAGAGGATGTGTAAAGATGAAAATGAAATAGCTGGGTGGCAAGTTCTGTGCTCTACATTTAACCTTTAAATTACTGATAGTCTTGGAAATGAGGTGTTAATTCTCTTCACCTGGATTTCTGAGGCAGTTGTAGTGTCTTTACAGTAGTTAGTGCCATGCCAGTGCAGTCAAATGTGTTGCAGCTCTGTTGACAGTGCTACTACTTCATACACAGCATTTCAGAGAAGGATGGATGGCGAGTGACATGGCTCACTCATTTTTTCACATTAGTATGATGGCTGTCACCAGGTGGCTCATAACTTGCAGGAATAGTAGACCTTATTGCTAATGAATGTAAGGTATGTCTCATATTAAAAGTTGGGATCTGAATTTGCATATCTGAGATTAAGTTAATGTGCAGCATTCAGTTATGTCTCTTGTCTGAAATGGGACTCGTGAATTGCAGTAGGCTGTTTTGCTTGTTTGGGTGTACTGGAGTTTTAAAAGCCTCTTCCAAAATTATAGTTGAGCTCAGGAAGAAAGTGCAGCTCTTCAGCAAAGGAGCTTCATGGCAGTGGTAACCTCGGTGGCCTGAGGTATTAATGGAGAGCAGTGTTCTTTCCTGTGGGGTGGTAGTTGGCTTTTTCTTTATAGACGTCGAAGACAGCTTTGTGGTGGGCAGGAAGCACTTACCCGAAACACTGTTTTATACGTGCTGTGCATGTGTGCAAGCAAGACCTTTTCAGTCCTACCAGGTTCAGCAGGGCAAGTCCCAGCTGTGCAAGCGAGGTGCACAGCTTCAGCGCCTACCCTCAGATTAAAACCTTAAGCCATGTTCCCATCAAAGATGTACCTAATATGGGGTAAATCCATCTCCTTGTGTTTCCTTTGCCCCCCCCCCCCCTTTTTTTTATTTATTTTTTTAATTTCCAGTCAGCTCCGAAGCAGAAGGAAGAAATGTGCCTCTATGTATGTTAAGCTTGAGGTGGTTCACACTGGCATCTGTTCCCCAAAGAAACAGTGTCATGAATTCAAAGAAGGAGGATGCATGTTGTAACTGAAATGAATGCGTTACCTCACCTTTGTGAAAGACTGTTGAGATCATGAGGTGGAAATGAATGTAATAGGTACAAGAAGAGTAAGTTCTCCTTAATCTCCTTGGGTAGGCAGTGCTGTACAACAAAGAAGAGTTCAGGCTGAGCCTGCTTCAAATGATCTTTTCTTATTTGAAATTAAGATAGTACCGAGGTTTTATTATAACAATTCTGGTGGCAAAATGTAAGCAAAAAAATTTTATTCAAGAAATCCCAGTTTGCATGACTTAAAGTTGTTGGTACAGGCATTTTTTTTACATTGTGTGTATGTTTCTCATTGCAGGTATTTTTTGATAGACTTAGAGGCCCCACCTACGATTGTAACGACCATGATGGATCATTTAGGACGTGATATTGATGTAATTAGACGTGCTTTTATAAAGCATCCTTCATCAAAGACAGAAGAATGCAGTGGCATAGTCCCAGTCGACTATAACAATAAGCTAGTTGCCAAGAAGTGAAATACTCAAAATAGTGTGTTTGAAACCTTGAAAAAATTTTTTACTCCTGTTTTGGAAAACAATTGTGATAACTGATGTCCATTATAAATAATCATTTTTGGCCATGTTACGCGGGTGGCGTAGTGCACTAAAGCTGTTGTAACAGTTGAGGTTTCTTTTTGTTTAGAATAATTTGAATAGACTTCATCTGTATGCTTATCTTGATGTTTGACAACTCTGAAAATTGATTTTCTTTTTTCTTAGAGCATTACATTGATAATGAAGATTTGCCCATCACCAGAATGCTAAAAATAGCATTCTTTTTCCAAAGGCAGATTACTGCAGAATATGTATATTTACATAAGAGATTAAGAAATCTACAGTGTAAATATAGCAGCATAGGATGATTTGTTGGAGGGGGGTTTTGTGCTTGTTTTTGGAAAAAGTCAATAAAAGTGTGATTAAAAATAAACTGACTCGTTTTTCTTTAAAGCAGAAAAGGTACAAGAAAAAATAAGTTATGCTGACAAAAGACATATCATACTGCTTTCTTTAAGGTAATAACTGTATTCAAAGTATAGGTAAAAAAAATACTCTCTATAGAAAAAACCAGAAGCTTCCAAGTGACAGGTTAGGGAACGCCCATGCTTGTGTATGAACAGAAGAATGGCAGATGCTTTGTTTTACCATCAGCTAGACCCAGGTGGACACTTCAAACTGAGGAAAACATCAAGACAAAGGTCTCAGTGCATATTTTGTCTTTCTTCTGTTCTTGTTGAACACAGAGGAAAAAGCAATGCATGTGGAAGATGACATAGGACAAGCTCCTGCAGGTCTCACAAAAATTCAGTAGTTTCCAGAGGATGTCTGTTTTTCCCCCATGCTACTGGAGGAATGCACTGGCAATTTCTCCTTCTGAAGGGGGTGTGTATAGTTATTTCTGTAAAAGAAACCTTGGAAGCCAAGGTCAGATTCCGAGACCTGTGATGGGACTTGTTGGTGTGACTACTCTCTAGCATGCTATTTCATCATGAGTTTGTCTCTCTTTCTTGGAGGTAGCTGGGTCATTTTTTTGGCCGAAAGGGGATGTTTGTGTTCTGCTTTTTTCCTTGGATGCAGAACTTTGGAGGGAGTGAGGGGAGGGAGGAGAGAGAAACCAGTGGGGTTTTTCTGAGTATCTTCTTTTCTAAAGGAAAAAGTGCATTAGAAAAATAAGGAGGAAGCTTTCTTTCTGTATGTCTTTATTTAGGAGAAATGAATTAATGTGGTTTTGTGGGGTTTGGTTTTCTGGTGTGTTTTTCTGTTTTTTCAATCTGCTTTTCTTCTAAGAGCAGATTGTCACATTTTGCCTCTCCTGGAAAAAATGCTGGAAGAATGGAGGGAATGCACTGCATGCTTACTGAAGGTGGATGTGCTTTTATTTTTGTAGTTACTGCCACTTTTGATCATGTGGTTGCTGTCTGCTCCGATGCCTGCTCCAGGCAGAGCTTTTCTTATCAATGGTACTTCTTTGTAGAACAGGCCTTCCTTCCATACAGGTATGAGCTTATGTTTGTAAGTCTGTGCTGCAGGTTTGGCTCCTTGAGCTGCCCTTTCTGTTGGGCTGCTGAAAATTGAGATTGGCAGCACAGAAAGCACAAACTACAAGTAGGGAAATACAGAATGCTTTAAGTAATGTGTCTTACTCAAGAGTTTCTCAGAAGCTTTTATTAAATAGAATGTGAAGAGAAAGCCTATAGTTTAAGGTCACTTTTCCTCTGGTTTGGACCTTGGGCCCTAGATTTCATTCAAATAGAAAAGGGAATATATAAGCTTCCAAATTCACAAAACAAAGATGATGGTCAACAGAGGCTGTACACACATGAATGTTGTACGTTTCCCTTTATTCAGTTTCCTTCAGCATAGTAATAAATTTTGCATTTAATTTGTTCCAATTTCTAGGTTGAAACCTGCATTCAGTAGGAAAATCCTAGCTGCTCATTGGAGATGAGCCTAACAGCTTGCTATTAAGTACATGATGTTATTTGTTCTGAGACTGACCTTTGGTCTGTCAGACATTCGTGCCCCTCCTTTCTGTGGGACCCATTTCTGACCTTAACAGAAGATTGACGGATGTCAAGAGCAGAAGCCTTGGGCTCCTGAGTCCAGCTCATCCTAAGGGCGGCTCAGCAGTAGTGCATCTTTTGGAGCTGCAGCTCCTGTTTTCTGAAGTACTGAGCATGTGGAGGGAAGTAACCAAGAGTCTTCTTTGCCTTCAGGTTAGAAATACTGACCACTGAAACCAGTGGCCACAAGCAGAGACTTACTTGTCTTCCTGGTGAGTGGGGATACATAAGGATTGGTGCTTTCTCAGCAGCAAGATTTATTTATAAAAGGCCTGCTGAATAGCTGGCTCTCAAATGGATGTGCTATTTTCCTCATAATTGATAGTTTCTAATATGAACACTTTTTATTTTGCTGTTTTAATAGCGGGTGGGGTGGGGGAGGCTGAGGAAGGAGTCTTGGCTTGCAATTTGTTTAGCCTAGTCAGCCACCCAGACTGGTAGGTAGCTATTTTGGGTGCGCCTTCTCTCTCAATGGCTGTAAACACAGGAATGGACATGAGTAGATCAGAAGATTTGAGTAGTTCTGGGTTTGAGCAAACATTCTGAGTTAAGCCATGGAAGAAAGCTAATAACTGTACCTTTAATGATCATAAGTTCTCTTCAAGGAGGAAGGCAAACCTTAGCATGTCTTTCAGATGGGTTTACCTTTTTGATCATCAATAGCTGGTTTGTCCCACTGGGCTGTGAGTGACTCTTGATCTCCAAGACTAGAAATTCAGGATACTGGTGTCGCTGGAGAGCCACAGGAGCCTGTGCAGCCAAGTACCTAAACTGTCAGACTCCGTTGGTATTCCCAAAGGCCTAAACGGTTTGAATACCAGCACTTTAAATTTTGTTTACCGAAGAATCCAGTAGTGAAGCTCTTCATCCCATCCTTAGATTATGTTTCTGAATGTATAAAATAAGTCGCTTTATGCTCCTAGATACTCTGGTTTTTTTTTGTTTGTGGATTGTGGAGATACACAGAGTTGCCTAAGTATTAAAATAACATCTGGCAGTTCTCCTGGCTCGGAAGTGTTTTCTTTTCTCCATCTTAACCTTCAGCAAACAAACAAGCACAAGTGGTTTTATGATGAAGATCTGAGGTATGTCTTTAATCACTCCTTTTTTCTTGATCTTGTCTCTCTCAGCTCAAGCTCAAGCTCTGGAGGTTTCTTCAATAGACAGAGGGTGCTGCCCCAGTAAGGCACTCTGCAGAGCTCTCTGTGTTGCCACTGGCTTGACCCCAGGAAGTTTGTGCATGCAGTGATTTTCTCCCATGGACCACGAGTGCATCTTCTGTATAGTCTGTCAAGATCCCATTTGTTGATAGTGCAAGCTTAAAGAATTCCAGGATTCTCAGTGTCAGCAGAATACTTTTATCACTAAATGTTTTAATGGCACTCTGAGCCCAGCATTTTTCTGCTGGGCTTCTACTTCAGAGCCACAGGCTGAGCTGGGTAGAGCAAGCACACAGGGATGTATTGTTTTGGAAATCATCCGAAGAATAATTAGAATGGCAACAGTTGACATGACTCATGGACTCCTACTGTTGAATCTAGGCTTTGATCGCTGAAACACATCACCTGTCACTTAATGAGATCAGTTTCTGTTTAGTAAGTTGCTATGCTCTGTTAGGAAGACTTGGAAATTTAAAGCAGTGCTATTAGAGTCATAGAAATTTCTATTAAGACACGACCAGTCTGCCACACATTATTTGTGCTCAAAGCAGCTCCTTGGGTCTGTCCAGCATGCCATTGTCTCCGGCATAAACGTTCAAGAATCTTAAGGCAAAACTTCCAGATACTTTGAACTTCTGGCATGTAATCACAAGATTAAAACTTAAGAGTACTGTTTAAAAAGTGAATTCTTTTTATTGGCCTTTTAGATCTCATGATTTACTTTCTTCAAACATCATTGCTGCCACGATTTTCACATCACATCTGACTGAAGAGCTCTTGGAAAAACACAAGCTATAGCAAATGAGATGCCTAATAAATTCATGGGGACTGGTGCTATGTCCCTCCACCCACTGAAGCAGAACAAGAGAAATTAAAAGGAAATCATTACCGTGTCCTTTCCTAGAATGCTGAGGTTTAGATAGGATAAAAGTGAGTATTGATGCGGCTCCGAAACATGCATTCTCCCAACTGCTGCACAGAGGAAGGCTTAAAAACATGTTACTGTCTGTGACCTATGTGATGTGTTGCTTTCTTAGTACTGCTTCAACAGACATTTAAAAGCATGTAGGCTGCAGCTGCACCTTAGGCTAATGCTGCTCCCCTTTGCACAGCTATTTGTGCAGTGCCGCAGAGGAGTGGGAGTCTCCACTTATTGAATGCTGGTTAAGATGAGGATTAATGTATTGACAGATTCCAGTTTGGAGCACTTAAGGTTGCCTTCTAAAAGCATTTTTAATGGGAAGTAATGCTCGCTGTAAACCTAGAGAGTCTTCATTCCTGTTAGTTTTTGTATTGTGCTCGGGCTGCCAAGTCAACCTTGTTTAGAGAGCGGCACAGAAAATCTGGCTTATTAAGATCTTTGACACGTTTACATTGAGGATAGTTTTGGGAGTTTGGATGGTTTTGGCTCCTCTGAATTCAGTAAGAGGCCTCTGGCTCAGTTCTCGTGGAGCAGATGTATCCTGACAGTACTTTCTTGATGCATGTTTCTCCCTTTAGCCACCTTAACAGGACTTGCAGACTTCTGAACTGTTGGTGAAGGCTCACATGATCCCCTTCCATGAGGGGCTTGTTGGTGCATCTTGGAGAATGCCTAACACATGCAGGGCTCCCGTGGAGCTTCTGACTGTGATAGTGAGGTAAGTTCAGCTGGTTTCTGTTGAGGGCTAATGTGAAAGTTTCTCCCTAGAAAAAGGCTTTTTGTTTCCCTTCACAATTCACATTGGTAGCAGCAGTGGAGTGAGGCACGGTGAAGAAGGCTTGTTGCATATTCATTGTTCTTGCAGGCTGTCTGCTCCCCTGCTTTTGTGTTTGACGAGCAGAATGAAAATGTCATGTAGTATCTGTTCTGTCTGCATGCACTGGTAACTGGGAGATACATGACTGAGGAAAACGTAGAGAACAGGATGTTTATTATCCTGTTAATGCATGGGCATCATTCCTATTCTTTTGCTGAGTGGGAATGTCATGGAAGAAATACACTCTTTAAATGTCAAGGAGGTAAGCACCTTGGAAGTTGCAAGGACCCATAACGCTGGTCTGGTAGAGTGGATAGGGCCAAGCTTTTTGGCAGTAAGTGGCTGCAACCATGGTCATAACAGATCACAGTGGGTGAAAAGTGTGATGGAGAAGGGTGTCAAAGGAATAGAGGGTCTGTGTGGAGAAGCTGATGGGACCTCCGCTAAGTACGCACCACAGAGGTGTCTAGGAATGTTGGGGGGGAAACCAAAGTGCATCGCTCCCTCCTGCCCTGAAGCAATCTGTATGTTTGCACTGGAAGCAGTTGGTGGGTATGGGTTTGTGCCCAGCATGCTCAAAGTGTAGACACAAGACTTGTGCTGTGTCAGCATGCTGGAGGAGAATCAAACCAAAATTGTTTGATCCTCCAACTTGCTGGCTATGAGGCAGGGTAGGATATCGCAAGTTGTACCAGCCACTGGAAAGTGCAAATGGTTTGCTTTAGTAATCCCTGTAATCCCCTATAAATAATGCCCTCCCCTATATTGATGAAAAAATTATGTAACAGCAATACCCAGCCAAAAGAGAAAAAATAAGCGAAACAGAAAATGAACCAGTGCACTCATGATGCTGGTCAGATTCATCTGAGCCGCATTAGGAGAGCTTAGGATTGCTGCCAGGGAAAGGAGGTCTATCATCAGGAAGGAAAATCTGCATAATCTTGGGCTGGAAAAGTAGTTTTCAAGAAACTTCAGATCCCAAGGCTTTGTTGTGCAAGTTTCAGGCTGATCTGGAAGGTGGGGAATTGGTATCTTTGGTCATGTTCGGCTTGTTTATGGAGACTTTCACTCTGGGATTCCTACAGTAACTGGCCTCCAGGTCAGTTGTGGCCACCCTTGCTTTGATGTGATGGCTCTTCCCTGTTACACGTGCACGGAGAAATCACTATTGGTTTGCTCTGGCACCCTTGTTAAGCTTCGCTGAAAAGGGATTTAGTGGATCAGGAGATAGAGGTATGAAGGGTTTCTCTCCCAGGGCTGGAGATTCTGGCAGAGCTGCTGGGAGATATTTGCACTGTGGCTGAAGGACGAAGTTTATTCTCTGGTTAGAGAATTGTGAAAGGACTGTTGGCTGCTGTTTGATGGGCTGAGGTTTGGCTTTAAAAGATGTGTGCTTATCTGTTAAACGTGCACTTACATGCTGGAGGTTGTCCTGAGGTCTTACCATGTCTCAGGCTGTGCTTTGGGCTGCAGTCTACGGGAGTTGCATCTAATTGATAGAGCTGACAGTAATAGACATTTGATGGCCCTTGGATATGCCATAAGGGTTATGGTGTACACAGGGAGACATAGCTACTGAGTGGTGGTGCCACACCTGCCACCTTCTTTCCTCCCTCCTCCCCTGCCTTACCCACCTCCTGAGAAGCACCTCCACCATCATTTGTTATCTCTGCCCAGAGACTGCCAGCTCAGCCTCCTGAACTTCTCCTAAGAGCTGGCCTTACATGCTGCTAGCACACTCAGTTTGTCCCGGTTTTGGCTGGGATAAAGGTAATTTTCTTCCTAGTTCCTGGTTTTGGATTTAGGATGGGAATAATAATAACACACTGATGTTTTGCTTGTGGCTGATCAGTGCTTACATGAAGCCAAGGGCTTTTCTGTCTCTCACACTGACCACCAGCAAGGACGCTGGGGTACACAAAAAGCTGGGAGGGGACGCATCCAGGACAGCTGATCCCAACTGGCCAAAGGGCTATTCCATACCATATTACATCATGCCGAGTATATAGACTAGAGGGAAAGCTGGCCAGGGGCAGCTGCTAAGGAGCTGGCTGGGCATTGGTCAGCGGGTGTGAGCAATTGCATTGTGCATCACTTGTTTTCTGTATTCTTCTATCGTTGCTTTCCCCTTCCTTTTCTGTCCTATTGAAGTGTCTGTATCTCAAAGCACAAATTTTGCTTTTTTATGTTTTTTTATCCCAATTCTCTCCCCCATCCCACTGGGGGCAGTGAGCGAGTCCCTGCGTGGCACTGAGCTGCCAGCCAGGAGTCCTTCATGGTGCCCTCAAAGGGCTGAGATATGGACAGATCTGAGCAGAGCATGTTAAAACAAATGTGTTATAAGCATTCACTATATTAGTTTAACAGTCTCTGGTCACAGCGTTGCTTTATTTGCTTTGAGTTGTGTGTGTTCTCAGGGTTGCATTATGGCACACCTCGCTTGCTGTGTGTGTTCCCTGTGGTGCTGTTTATCACCTCTGGGGGCTGGGTTAAAGTTATCATTTTGGTGCACTGTGTAACACTGGTTTATGACATGGTAAAATTGTGGGGTTTGTGATTAATCTGGTATTTGTACTCAGCATTGCTATCACCTCTGTACTTTGGGTACCATCTCTCTGAACTATTAATAATTACACTCTTTACCTTTGCTTCTGGGATACTTCCCCCATTCCTTCCCCCTCCCGTTCTCCTCCAGGCTAGTTGCAATAGCTCTTGAGAATTCTGACTATCCTTGGGCTGGTTAAACCATGTTCCTGCTACTGTGTCTCCTGAACGTATTTCAGGTCTTGTGTAAGGTTAAACAGCTATTTAAGAACATCACCCAGGGATCTGCCTGGAGGCTGGATAGTTATGAGTGGCCGGGTGTGTGGGATAGAATGGATACCTAGGGCAGTGTTGGAACTCCCCCCCTGAACAAGTGCAGAATCCTGGAAAACTAGTAAAATACTTGGAAAAAGTGTGCTTGTCACCCTGGCAATTCCAGAGAGGCACAAATTGCTGCAATGTGCTGAGGCCTAACCTATGCCTGCCAAGCTCTGCTCAACATTATTCAGTACCCTAAACGGGAAAATAAGGTCTCTGGATCTGATGACACAGTGACAGGCACTGCAGCCACTCCATCCTCCGTGATAAGCGCTACAGCTGAACCAGAGAACCAATCTGTGCCAATATATCTGTACGCAAGAAGAAATACTGGAGGTGAAAGTCAGCTTTTTTTAAGGTAAGAAACTCATCCTAAGAAGGGGGAAGAACCAGATGAGGCAGGCTGCTCTGAAGCAGGGCCATCACAAGAAGAGGAGGAGGTAGAACTCAGAGACAAGGCAGTAGCCACCTGATCCCTGAGTGAGCTGTGAGGTATGCAAAAAAGATGTCAGCTGTTGCCCAGGCAAGCACACTGTCACATCGCTGCTCCAGTGCTAGCATACTGGGGCCCATAGCCTGGAGCTAGAGTGTAGGGAAGGGGGCATCAACAAAATGATTAGAAAAGTGGCACAAGTTGCAAGGGAAAACAATCCCAGAAGGGGTTTCTTCTGGGAAAATTGCTGCTCCAGTTTCCAGTGGGCAGTTCCCCAGGCAGAGTAGAAGGGCTAATCTTACTTCCAATCTTAATAAAGGGATTTATGATTCATATTTACAAGAAATGAGTAACAAATGCTATGATCAGGACTAGAGGAGTCCTGACTCCAGCCAGGTGGAGGAGAGGGACAACTGGACTGTGTGGATTTGATGGCCTGGCACACCAGACCTACAGGAGTATAAAGTTCTAGTGGACACTGGTGCGCAGTCCACATCAAGCTATAAAGGGATCTGTATTTCTGGAGCGACAGAGGGATGCAAAAGCAAACTAATGGAGGCAGAAGTGAGCCTGGCTGAGAGTGAGTGGCAAAAGCATCTCATTGTGACTTGTTCAGATGCTCCATGCATCCTGGGCACAGATTGTCTGAGGAGAGGGTACCTATGGGATTTTGGTATAGCTGCCTTGGAGATGAAGAAAGTTAAGCAGCTATCTGCTTGCCTGGTCTCTCAGAGGACCCTTCTATTTGGGGTTGCTGAGGGTTGAAGAGCAAGTGCCAGTTGCAACCACACAGTGCTACTACACATGCTGCCGCAATAGTGCACTGGTGACAATATCGCAGCAAACAAAACTTCCTGATCTCCATCCATAAACTGATCCGTAGACTGGAAAGCTAAGGAGTGATCAGTAGGATCTGCTCACCCTTTAATAGCCCCATAAGGCCAGTGAGAAAGTCTAATGGAAAACAGAGACTGTGTGGCCTGAATGAGGTCACACTGCCACTGAGTGCTGCCGTACCAGACATGCTAGAACTTCAGTATGAACTGGAGTCAAAGGCAGCCAAGTGGTATAACCACAATTTACAGTGCTAATGCATTTTATCAATCCCTTTGGCAGCAGAGTGCAGGCCACAGTTCGCTTTCATTTGGAAGGGCGTCCAGTACACTTGGAACCGACTGCCCCAGGGGTGGAAACACAGCCCTGCCATCTGCCGTGGACTGATCCAGACTGCACTGGAACAACAGGAAGCTCCAGAATACCTGCAATATATTGATAATATTGTGTGGGATGATACAGCCGATGTTTTTGAGAAAGGGAAGAGAATAGCTGAAATCCTTCTGAAAGCTGCTGTTGCCATAAACCAAAGTAAGGTCAAGGGACCTACACAGGAGATCCAGTTTTTAGGAATAAAATGGCAAGGTAGATGTTGTATATGTTGTAGAAGGCGATAAAGCCCACGTAGTGTGTGTAAAACATATGTTGTGAAAGACAGTCTGGGTGATAACCCAGCCTCAGGCAAAGGCAAATCCCTCTGTGGAATTGCTTTTGCTAAGGGACCTGGATGCACTTGCTGTGTAATGAGGGAGGATGGGGAAGTCTGGTGTGTACCTCAAGGGGATTTATTTTGGGTGAGAATAGGCAGTGATTTGAGTTGCATGATGTTAATTGCTATGTAATAGTGTATGTCAACACTACTGTGCTATATGCCTTATCAATGGTATTACAGTAAGAATTGCCCAGATTAATGAACGATGAATTCTGATGAAACTGAGAAAAGTACAACAATGATAGAACTGGCCAAGCACAGCAGTGATGGAACCAAAACTGGCTTCAGTATGCAATGATCCCTTGACGCACGCTATCTCTCTCTGTCAGTTACAACAGATGGAGCCCAAACTCATTGACTAAATGGACTCAACAAACTTTTTAGAGAGATGGCCCATAGACTGAAGGAATGATATCTGTATGTATGCATTGAAAGATAAGAAAGGTGGCAGTGATTAACTGGGATGTATTGGGAAGTCTGGGACCTGGGCATGATGTACATGGTATGGGATAAGGGGAGGATATTGTCTGATTTTGGCTTGGATAAAGTTAATTTTCTTCCTAGTAGCTGGTACAATGCTGTGGTTTGGATTTAGGATGAGAATAACGTTGATAACACACTGGTGTTTTACTTGTCACTGGGCAGTGCTTAGACTAGGCTGAAGACTTTTCAGGTACTCACCCTGCACTGGTGTGCCAGGTGACATGCGACCTCAGAGGAGACATGCTGCCTTTTGCAGGGCTGGCAGCAGTTTGGGTGTGCAGTGGTTTCCCTAGCACTGTTACCTGCAGTGCGTAATGAGTTTGGTCAGCTCTGAGAAAGCTGCTGCTGAGTTTTCCAGCCTGCCATACCAAACGAGAGGCTTTTGTGGCATCTCTGCTGACAGTGTGAGGCCAGGGCAGCACAGAGGGTCAGGGAAGGGATGATGGGAAGCATGCTGCAAAGCAGCATAGACGCAGCACATCTTTCCAGTTGAAGAAGGTTGCAGGAGGCTTCTCCAAAGACTGACTGTGCTCAGTAGGTGAATCACTACCGAGAAGTGCTGCTATTCTCATGTAGGTCTGTACTGCCAGCTTCCCCACAGCCTCTGCTGACAGTGACTAATCACTTGGAGACAAGTGAGGCCAATGATAGTGAAGAGGATTGTAAATCACTGCATTATAATTGCTTCTGCACATGACATTCCTCTTGACCTCTGGAAACTCTAAAAACAGCTGTGGTCTAAAACCCCCAGTTAATTGCACTGTGAAGAGCAAGAGCCCCCTCTGAGTGCTATTATGATTTGAATTACATGGTCCTTAAATGCTGGCTTTTAAGAAAGTACAATAGTGGTCTTCCTCATGTGAGAATCCACAGAAACGTTATGGGTTCTTTTAATGGTAGATGTGGCCAACCTACGGAAGCCAGCTGGAGTCCATGGTGGATGTTTTTACCAGAAGTATTTGCTAAGGTATTTTTGTGAGGATGAAAACTAAGAGCTCTAAATGGTCATCAAGGTATCTTATCCTGCAAACGCAGGCACATGCTTTGTTTTATTCCTGTGTCACTCATTTGTCCTTGTATCTGGGGGCAAATGTGTTTACTTTGCTTGCCCTGTTGATTCCAATCTGACTGCCTACTTGCACAAAGCTAACTGCGTACCTGAAAGTTTGCAGGATGAAACTTGCTTATTGCCATCCAGGTCCAAAAATCAGACTTTCCTAAAGAGTTCTCCTAAAATATGTCTAGATAGCATTCCTTGAAATATAATAGGTTCGTTTTGGTTTGGTTTCTGTTGTTTGGGGTTTTTTTTTTCCTTTGTTTTTAAATCCTGAAATTAAAGTCTTGCAGGTTACTCAGAATCATTGAATAGTTAGGTTGGAAAGGACCTTAAGATCATCTAATTCCAGCCCCCATTTTTGGTTTCCCCATTTCTTCCTTTTCTAGGATGCTAACACTGAACTCTCACTGAACAGATTTACTCAACAGGCTTCTATAAAAGATACATACTTCAGATGCAGTCACAGCAGAATGCAATTTTTCTCAGTAAACTAGTGAGCATACCTGTTGTTTCCTCATTCAGGTGTCAGTTTTTCCTCTGACCTGGGTGGAAGTAAAAATCTTGGATGATTTTACTAAAATTCACTGTCCTGACTGGTTAGTGCTAACAACAGGGCTCTTGGAGGCAGGGAGGGAAGGAAAAAGAAAGCAACTCTTGGCAGAGAGGAAACTCTCTAGGTAGGCCGGTTAACTTTAATGAGTTTTCTTCTTTTTGCTGTGTGCCCACGACTTGAAAACACCTCGTAGTATTCAGTTGAGATCCTTCTAGAGTTTATGGAAAGGCTTCTGGCTTCTCCAGGCTGGTGTGCTGTATGCATGCTTAGAGAAAAAAGAAGACTTTTTCTGACTACAGATAAACTGATGCCATTTGTTTCTGACATCTTTCAAAGTTCCGTCCCTTGGAGTTTTGACAGAATTTCAGTGGAAATGCCGGAATCCTCTTTTTTCGCTCATCCAGTTCTTTGTAGATTTTCCACAGTACTTTATACCATAAAGAATTTCAATTGTAATTTTTAATTTGAGCCTCATTGTCAGGAAATAAACCATTTAAAACAGAATGTTTGAAAAACTGTCCATCATATTTGAAAAATCATGGCAGTCAGGTGAAGTTCCTGACAACCGGAAAAGGGGAAATATAACCCCCATTTTCAAGAAGGGGAAAATGGATGAGCCAGGGAACTACAGAGCAGTCAGCCTCACCTCTG
>JAOEHY010037141.1:0-11425 GCA_025447955.1 Psilopsiagon aurifrons
GGTGAAATATCTCTACATTGCTCCGAACGTTTACTGTAGGTGCTGGCCAGTGACTGCGAGTGTTGGGATGGAACGACATACCCCTCCCCCAACACATCTAGTTTAAAGCATTCTTGACCTGTCTGGCAAGCCTCCTACCAAATCCACTCTTCCCTTTTTTTGTCAGACTGGCTCCACGAGACCCCAGTAGACCCGGCCCACTAAATGGAGTGAGCCCATAGTCAAGGTACCCAAACCCCTGACTATAACACCATCCTTCTAACCATTTACTAACCTGGTCAGTCCTCCTTGCCTTTTTAAGGTCGTGCCCTGTATCCTGGAGAATTGAGGAAAAGACAATCTGAGCTCCAGAGCCAATAATAATATAAATAGTATATACACTTTATATAGCGCTAACTGATTTGTTCCAGTTTTTAATTTCTCTTTGGAAAGGGTGGGATATAAAAAAGTGCAGTGAAAGTGAAATTATAGGTCTTGAGTTTATTATTTCCCTATCAACCTAGAAATTAGTTTCTCTGTTTCTGTGAAAAATCACTTTTCAGTCCTCAACTGACACCTTTCAAACGCACCCTCTATGAACTGACTTCAGTCATTAATCCCAATTTAGGAAAGGCATTTTGTTGATGATTCTTCTGTCTTTATCCCAAAGCAGGAAAATAGCTTCAGAGCTAAAGGCGTAAATTTACAGTAATCCCATCTCTTTCTATTCCATAATTAAGCACATAGGTGTCTGGGGCAGAGTGTGAATCTTCTGTTTCCATTAGTTGTTACTATGTTGTCCCAGGCATCACCTATTTTACTAGAGTTAAGTAGAATCCCAGTTCAAGAGACCATATTGGATGCAGAAGTACTGATTTTCATGCAGTTCTCTTAATTGAGTGTGCCTTGTCTGCAGCAATGCATTTTGGTGCTAAGCATATAAATTAGAGTATTTTCCAGAACCTTGATTAAAATGCATACAGCAATCTTACATGTTAGCACAACAAAATTTAACCTCAGTCTTGTAAATGTGTGAATTTGGGTCTCCATAATAACAGTCTGTCTTGCTCACCATGAGTAAGAGACTGGAATTGAGACCTGTGGCATTTCAAGCTTTGATTCATGTAACTGAGTTCCCGGCAGCTGAACCTGCATCTCATTTCTCTTATGAGACTTCAGCTTTCTCCCCTTCCACAGTCCCAGGCAGTGTGCAGCCTGATCCATGAGTTACTGATGCAGTCATGACATGTGGGGGCAGAAAATGCAATTGGGGATGGAGGTGGAGAAAGAGCAAGACTGGACAGCATGCTCCCTGGCAGGAGCTGAGCATCTCTGCCTTCCTCCCTGTCACCTAGCCACTTGCTTTTGTCACCTCAAGCAGTCTGGCACACTGACTGACAGAGAAGCAACTTAATATGTCTGCATGGCAAGCAGCTTTGACCCTTCAGTTCCTCAATGCAGCTCCTAGGAAAAAGGTTTAGACTTTGGTGATTTTATGACCATTTAGTCAAAAGCAACACATAATTTCATCTGAATTATTCATGAACTTTAAAAAACTAATTTATATCAAAATATCAACAACAATTTATTGAACTTCTTGTATTGCTCTTACTTGTTTCAACAAGCTTCTCCTTATTTTACCATGTTGCATTAACCTCATCAAACATGGTTAGTAAACTAATTATTTTAGATACAAGAAAGCTCCTTCAGCTACAAGTCTTTCCTTTCCTGATGAACTCCTGCAAGCTCCATGGCTGCTGACATGGTCTAAGGAGCCTTGTTCTAATTGATAATGTTGCTTATTGTGAGGATACTGGCTGTGCAAATGCTCACACTTGGTGTGCAGATCTGCATTCCAGTACTCGAAGAGCTCTGTAAGGGTGTGTAGGGCTGATATGTTGGCTCTCAAGGTACAATGGGAATTACAGCTATGTGTCTCTGGGCCAACATTATTTTTATGTGCTTGGTTAATGAGTGCAGGGAGGGAAGACTTTCCTCTTGTTTAGTCTCTATCACTGCCTTTGGTGCTGTATTGCATTTTAATACAAACCTTCCTCTACCACCACTGCCTCAACCTAGCCCTGTTAGATATTTGCCTGGCTTTCATTAAAACCCTAGTGCCTGAATAGATGTAAGCTCACGGGGCTGGAAAGCATCTTTGTTGAAGCTGGAATCTTTATTAAAAAATATTTTACACTTTTTGAAGTGTTAGCAGTAAGCAAGCACCTAATGAATGGATACCTAAACAATAGATTTACTCCAACTACTCCCAGTATTCTTTTTTGACTAGTAGAAATAAATAAATAGTAAATGTTTTTTTCAGCCAATATATGTTGTTGGCAGATTCCCTATAATATCTGTTTAGGTTCAGAGGGCTAAAATTATCATTAATTATAATTTTACCTGTTATCATATTAGTGTATAGCATCCTGTCTAGCTATCAAAACCAACAGGTCTATAAGCAGACTTAGGCTTTTCCTTCTTTTAGAATAGACTGGGCTGCAAAATAATAGTATCAGAGCAACAGCTGGCTTAGTCACATAATTCTCAGCTATATAGTCTGGATTTCTTGTTTTCATTTCACTTTCCTTTGTTTTAGAGACAAAAAATGAAACCCTTGGGGGAAAAGGCTTCCAGGTTTATTGCTTGACACAGTTGGCTGACTCGGACATCAGCAGCTTTTATTAAATGAAGCTTTAACATTTCTTTTTTTGAATGTAACATTGGCAGTGGCACCTCTTTTCAGCAACAGAACCAGTACTGAACAGGCTCTAGTTCAGGCTTTCTTGCACTGCTTTTCCAGCCATTGTAGTGTCATCTGCCATGGACTATCCCTACTGTTAATAGGTAAATCATCTTACAGTCATAAACACCCTAGTCTCTGGCCTTAGACTGCCCAATTAGGTATCTCTCTGCACTGTGTGGCTTCTAGTTTAGGAGGTCGTTTGAGATCACCAAACTGGTCTCCACATGGAAGTGATAAGCATTTCCCAGTGCCAGCTCTTCTATAATTTGAAATCTATGGCCTGTATCAGGCACTGATGGAGCTGCTGTATGGATGGGGAAGGAGAAAAGCTGTGCAATGGCAGCTACTCTGCCAAGTGACAAATACTCCTTGTACACTACACTGTGCTAGCTGAGAGCAGTCCAGTTACTGAGCCAGCTGCACTGTTCTTACAGAAAAGAAACAGTGATCTCCTGATCAGTCATATCGGTATGTAAAGCGAGACAAAGCTGTAGTGAAGAAAATACTCCTTGCCCATGCAAAGCCACTTGAAAATTATTGTTGAAAAGGACACTCTTAAGTTAATAGTCCTGGACTCAAGTTAGGTTGTATTGCTCTTGCTAAAAGCGCCATTTTAGTCCTTTGACGGAAGATCACAACAAAAGATCATATAAAAGAATGTAATGAAGAATAACATTAGTAATTTTATCCAAGGTGCCTGTAGCACTGAATATCAGTGACGGATGAGCAAATATTCTCAAGTATTCTTAGCATTATGCAGTTTAGCAGAGTGTGATACACTCTCTTCTTTCTTTTGCATTTTATGCTGAGCTATATGAACAGTCATCTGGGTTCCTGAAGAAGGAAGTTAAATATTTTGTCTATAAGGTCACTTTTGTTATCACATATGGTGTTGCAAGGAAATTTCCAACTTAGTTTCAAAGTAGCTTTGACAGAACATAAGATTCAAGCCAAGAAAGCCTCCTTCTCTTTTTCCAGTTTCTGTCAACACTTGATCAAGGTTTGACAACTTAAACCCAGCTCAGATGTAGTTGACTGGCTCAATTTTTTAACTTTCTAAGGACAAAAGTAAATTTCAATACTTAAGATAATGGCCCTCCCTTCCTGTAGTGACTGAGGTTTAGAAACCCTCTTCTTAGGTGCATCACATAATCTAAATTTTTGTTTCTGTTCTTGGGTTAGGAATTCAGTATATATTTCAGCTAAAACAAACACTGCTCCCAACATGTCTAGCTTGCTCTTTTGACACAGTTTCTCGAAGAGTGCTCTATTGCCAGCTAGCTGTCGAAAGGTTGGAAAAAAAGAGAAATACTTATTTGGATAAGCTATACTGTGTTAAGTACTTAGAGTGGAGTCACCTTTTGTAATAAACACTTTATGTTTTTCTCATACTGTATCTAATGTGTTTTGCTATAAATTTGTTCTTATAAGTCTTTTGTATGTCTATGTCTATGTCAAAAATAGAAACAGGGATATAAACCGTGTTACCTGCCTCTGAATCATAGAATCATAAAATGGTTTGGGCTGGAAAGGATCTTAAGATCATCTAGTTCCAACCCCCCTGCCATGGGCAGGGGTGCCCCACACTAGACTATTTTGCCTAAGGGTCTGTCCAACCTGGCCTTGAACACTGCCAGGGATGGAGCTTCTCTGTAGGCTGAAATGTAGCTAGTATTAGGAACAGGTATATTCAAGAAAGGTACCATTGTCCTTCTGGATCTGGTCACTGACAAACTGCAAGTCTTTGCTCAAGACCACAGAGCAGGCCTCTCTTCCACACTCAGCAGGCAGCAGAATTTGATACTGGATTCATGAGCCTTGAAGTTTCCCTGCATCTGGTCAGGCTTACACAGCTTACTTTGGCCTTTCAAAGTCTTCTTGAAGATATTTTCCCCCTCCTCAGATTTCAGTCATGCTACTGCTTAAGGTGTTCTTCTTTGGAGACGCAGCTGGTCATTGATTTTCAAGTTTTCCCTTCTCTGATACCAACCAGCTGATTAATTTTACTTCAACACCTTCAATAGTACAGCAGTTTCATCAGATAGATGAGAACTATTTTGGAGAGCGTCTACTTTTCATTCACTACTGCCCACTTGACTACAGGGTCATAGAGACAAAGTCTGGTTTTCAGAGACGCAGAGTATCAAAGAGATCAAGAGGAGCCATGAATTTTGTGATATTGCAGGATAGAGCGAGCCACATTCTTGTCCTTGCTCAATTCTGTAAAGAAAACAACACTACATACAAACTGAAGTGCAGAGGTTGAACACTGAATAAAACTGAACTGAAACTGGCTGCATCAGTGAAGAAAGTTTAGGAATATTTTGGGGAAGATAATAGGCAGTGGCAGAGCTAATTTATAAAGTGTCTTCCTTTAAAAACAAACCCCAAACCACAACAATAAACAGGAAAAAGAAATAATAAAAGGATTGTAGTGGAGAGGGTTGCTGTAGTGAGAGTAATCTTATGACCTAATGTGTGAGTGCTCTCAAAAGACTGGATGTTCCAGTTCAATGAAGCAAGTTGGCCCCCTGCAGTATTGTTAGCCCCTTTCATGAGGAAATTTAGCTTTTAGTCTAGGAACATCACTATACACAACACTGACAGATCTTCTGTGGTTTACCATTAACTTCACTCAAAACATAAGTTAAACATTCTTTACTTTATAATGTCAGTCAAAATAGAAGTCCTCAGTTACCAGATTTGCTCTCTATGCTTCTGAAAGCTATCTGCATGGTTCCAGTGTGACAGCCAAACAAAACTGGTTTTAGAGTATACCTCTGAACCCCCAGGAAACAAAAATACCATCTCAAATAAGTATGGCAAAGATTGCAGTAGAGTAATAGTTAAGTCTGAAAAGAAAATCTTGTAATTCCAGGAGAGAAGTAAAATTTCCCCACTCATGAAAAGGTAAACTTCAGGAAGAAAAGCACTGTGTTCTACATGGATTTGGACAATAGGGATGTTGATATGCATTGCATGCATGAAAAGCTTTTTATTTCTCCCGCCTTATTGCATTTCCCTGGCAGTAGTGAGAATGGGATAGCAAACTTTTTTGAAATGAAAAGTTTTTATGATATATTTATGTTTTGGGAACATTTGGGGCTTTCAGGTTATCAAATTGTTTTCACTGACACAGCAAATCCCTATAAGTTATGTGCTTTGTAACAGCACAACAACAATTTCATACTTTAGAACTTGTACATATGGACGTGTATATGTATACTCAATGTACATCTGTAACCTGTGCCTGGTAATATGCAGCAAAATGGAGAATTTGATGTTTGTTTATTTTTTATGCAGGAATATGCAGTTAGCGTCTCACTGAAGTACATGAGACTTCTTTGGTTGCCATCTGCAACTTGAAGATTCCATCAGGTCACATATTGCAAAGGCTAGGAAAAGGAGAAGAAGTCAGGATAGAAAGACTCAAATATTTTCTTAGCAATTAAATACAATGGTTCATAAGGTATATCAAGTCAAGTAAACTCCATTCCTAGTCCTGTTTCCTTTCTCCCCTCCCTCTTCTTTGTATACCTTTATGATTTTTATCAGTATTATTTGCAAGGCAGTAACATTATGCCCAGTGCTTGACAGGGAAATGTGCCACGTGACCAGAAGTAAAAGCATTAGAAAAGAAGACTGTCTCATAATAATTCTAATTTATGCTTTAGCTTGTTCCCGTCCGATTTCCAGCTCAGAAAAACAAACGTGAACTTGGGAAGTTTGAATGAGTGCAAACAGTAATAAAAATTAATTTCCTCTTTACCTCTCAATGCTGAACTTAGCACATCACTCAAAAGAACTCACCCAAGCTCTAAAGAATCAGTGTTGTGATGCCTGTGTGGCCTTCTACAAACTGCTTTGGTGTGGGAGCATGGATTGTTTTTGACCCTGTGACACTGAATGGCCAGAAGCCTCCATGCAAGTACAATGCTGCTGTTAGTGCCCATTACTAAAAGCCTTCTTGTTTCTTTCAACTGCTGACAGGCCTCCTCAACAATGAAAGAAATCCATACATCATTAATAAGGAGATTTAATTTAAATTCTGCTCCAAGAGAACTCTCAGATATCCTCATTTAAAAAAAAAAAAAAAAAAAAAGTGAAAATTGCTGAAGTCTGATGTAAAACAGAATCTTAATGCTGAGAATTGTTAGGCCTTATTTAGGAATGTGGGGATACTAGTGGGAATTGTAATCATAGAGTAAACTGGAATACAGCACTAGCACACCAGTAAGCAGCTCTCTTGGAATGAAAGCTTCACTGGGCATGAGGATATGTCAGCTAGTGAAAAAAGTCTGTGAGCCTTCCCATAAAATGTTCTTTTTTGACTTGAGGGATTTTATGACTTTTACATCTCTAATGATGGTAACTTTGTTTTCGTTGGGATGACGCGTATCCACCATTTCTAACAGCCAATTGTCATTCAAAATGGACTTATTTTCACTAGAAAAGAGAATTGTTAAGTTCTGACAGAAAGCTGATGTGAAAGAAAATGGAATACAATAGCCCATATTCACCTTCATAGTGAAAGGTTATTAATATCAACAACAATAATTTTAGTTCTAATTGTGAACACTTGACAGTTAAAAATCAGCCGGTACAAAAGTTCAAAATTATTTGTCATTTGAAAATGACGCGAGTTAACTTTGCCTCAGCTCTATCTCTACTGTCTTCAGTGGAACTAGTTACATGAGGAATGAATGCTGATTAGGGATTTCAAAAGGTTTTATTCTTCTGTCACATTGAATTTGAAACCATATACTCATTTTGATATTTTTTAGGAAATTAAAAAGCAATAGAAGATTTCAGGGAAACCTTTAAGTTGGACTATATTGTGAGAGGCTGGTTTAAGTTGCTAAGATCAATTCATCTGCCACAGTAAGGCCAGAAATATCTATGCTGCCTTCAGTGCAGACATATGTAACATGTTTAAATGCTTAGAACAGATTCCAGTGCATATATAATCCAGAATGAGGCAGCATCCTAATGATTATGTGAAGGAGAACAATCAGATCATGCAGATGCTTCACAGGTTCCAACAAGCATGCTTAATTCATCAGTAAGTGTGTTTTGGTAACATAGCAGAGATCTGTCTATCTGTGTCTGTCTATCCATCTGGATATCTATCCATGCAAGCACACAGGCACACACATAAATGTTATATAAATATATTTACAGAGAAAGAGAAGCCTTACAAAAGAAGTACTTCTTCTTGTGGCATTAAATCTAATTGAATGCCTTTGAATTTAATTGTTATTCTGTAATTGCACTGGGCTAACTCAGAACAGGGTTCATATTTTGGCAGATAGAAATTTGGTTATATAAACTGAATTCTTCCTCTAACTGCAGTCCTCATACAGGCCATGTATAATTTTTAAATTTTAAGTTGGGTGAATCAAACTGGCTCATAAAAAGGCTTTATCTATCTCTCTCCATATATATGTAATTTTATATATAACTATGTAAAACTTTGGGTATATATATATTTAAATATATATATACTAGAGATACTTCTCCAAGTCTGCTCTCGATGTGTATTATGGCTTCCAATGAAGGTAGCTACAAAAAAGAGTCCAGAGACCTCACTAAGGCATATTCAGTGATTCTTTCATCTCATACTCCTTGTAAACCTGAGCAGGATCTTACCAACGATGTCATATTCAGGTTAAAGATTCTTAAATTCTTTTGCAGCTACTACTGTCATGACCTGAGGAAGACATAACCTTGGACCTCCTTGGAAACTTTTCTGTTTTGAGAGGATCCTGGAGCCCCTCTCTAAGTCAGGTTTTCAGACTATACTTAGCAAGTATGAGATTGCTTTACAGAGCAGTAAATATGATTTCTTTGCCATAAATCTTTAGGCAGCAAGACCAAACATCAGTTTAAACCGGGAAATTAAGGAATTTTTTAATTATTATTTCATTTGTTTTGGAAATTTAGGATAGGAAAAAGTATATATGCTCCTGAGGACAAAAAAATTCTTTGGAATTTGGGTACGTCCACATTAGCATTTCAGTGTGGATCAGGACTGTGTTTTAAAGTGAATCTCTTGCTTGTTTCCAGCTACCCTGTATTGGTTCATATCAGAGATACCACAAACTGGTTTCTTTTAGGATGTTATTAAGCCAGAAGATGCAAACATAATACACTCCAAACCACCAACTGGCAAATCAATCCACACTTCAATATTCTTTTGGCTGTGTAGGTAAGTTCATGTAGAGAATGTATAAGTCTTTTCCATGTTTGTTTTCACAAGTATTTGAGCAACTGAACCTCATTAGCTAGAATGGCATCAGAGCCTTGATCACAAACTGACTTGAATGAATACGCATGAAATCGCTATTAGTTTTGCATTTAAAGTAATCATTCAGTGTGCATATTTAACAAGGAAATGGACAGCAAACAAAGGGCTCGACTGAGTACCTTGAGCTCAAGTAAGAAAGGTATTTCGGGCCTGGTTTTCTACTGCTTTGCAACTAGTATATTTCTACAAAACGAGTGTGAAACATTATCCATCCAGTTTTGAAACATTTCACAACAATGAATAATGTTTCAGTAAGTGATTATGTTATGCATCTGTCTATATCTAATTCTTGCTTATGCTTAGAATGTAAACTGAGAACAGGGACGTGCCACGCTAGTACTATGCTGAGCAGAGGAGGATCTTTTCTGATGTCTGGTAGTCCCATGCACTGTTGCAATATTACAGTGCTCTTGCGATGGTCAAGATGCTTGAGACTAATCTCATAGTTAGAATCTTATAAATTGTAGGGGATATATGCAGTTAAACTGTATGTTAATAGAAGAGTCGAGAGAATGCTGATCACTACATTGTACAAAGGGCAATCACAGGTACTACTTCCAGGAGAAGAAAGGCAAAATTTACCAAATGAGATAGGAGTTAGGAATGTTGACCTATAGCTGTCACGTAAATGTAGACCTGTGCTGTAGTAAATACATATGAGGAACAACTTTATGATCATGTCACCCCATGACCAAAAGTGGAGACTCTAATATGGGAAACATTATTTTCTGCTCCCTCCCTTCCTCCTCTCATTCTCCACCCCAACTCTTTTGTTCTTTGCCATTCAATGTTTTGGTTCAAGTTAATTAAAGATTCCTGTTGCAGCCTCCTGGAGTGAAATTCTGGCAGTATGCCTAGTGTGTAAGCAGCCCCTCCAGTATGCTCCACAATGTCTCTAAGAAACTACACAAAGAGGAAGAAAGAAACTGAATCCAGATGGAATGGGAAATCAGATATTTCTTCCGTTTGTGCTGAAGTCTGTGAAGGCTGCCCCATAGGTTGAAAAAGAAGGCAATTCTCATACTTCTCAGTCTCAGGGAAAAGCACCCCTCAGCCCTTCATTGAAGAGGAATCTGTGAGAAAGCTTACAGTGAGACTGCAAACTCAGTAATGCAAAACATGTTTGCCCAACTCTGCTTTACTCTGCTAACTATAGAAAGGTGTAGGATAGACTTGTCAGGGGAACACAAAATCCCAAAACAATAGAATCAAAAAAATGGCTCAGGCAGACATAGATTCTTCCTAATGACAGGGTTATGACAGAATTTGATATCCAAACCACACAATTTGGACACACAATTCATAGTGAAAAGAGGTCTTAAAGCATTCTAAATGCTGAAAAAAAAAGAGTAAGCATGTCTAACTAATACACTAAGCAATAACCACACCCTGAACTGCTTGTTGTTGAAAGGCATGTCAAAAAGATTACAAAAGAAAGATACAAAAGTAATTTTTTTTATTTCTTGGATCTCACATGCATAACAAAAATCGTAACTATCCCTGGAGAAGCACAGATATGGTGTATTTTGTTCTTGTAAGTCTTTGTGAACTTGAGTGCTTGGTTTTTAAAACATGGTGCTATACTTGGTTGATAATTACTGAAGAACTTTCCTGTGGATTAATGACAGTACCATTAGAAATCAAACATGGCTATTTGCAGATGTACTTTCTATATAAACTTCAGATTCTGTGCTCACTAGGGATAGCCTGGAATTTGTTGTTGAAAAGAATAAATTGTGAATTTATCTGCAGTGTTGCTTGATTTCTCTGTGCATTTCATTTTACTGTCAGCACCATGTGAATTTGTTGCTCTCTTATGTTCTGTTAGTTTCTCAGGGTCTGGGTTATTTAGAGGGGGAAGGTGTTACGTGAAAATTCAACTTTGGCTGAAGCAATTATGGAAAACGAATCATAAACTTAACAGCTGATTTCTATGTCAAAGCGCTTTTAGTTTTAAAATATCAGGGCAGGGTGATTTCTTGTCACACAAGAGATGCCTATTTCAGGCATAGACTTGGGCCAAAGGTTTTGATTTAAGGGAGCAGAGTTTTAACTGTTGGTTTAGAGCAATACTTCATGTGAAATGAACCTGATAATTGCAGTGCAGATTTCCCCAAATAGCAGGTTGCCTGGAATAGCTCTTGTTCCCTGTGACTAATTGGATGTTTTGTTATTTGTTACCACTTTTTTTTGGTTTTGCTTAAAGCAACAAGAATGGTCGAAAAACCTGTCCAGGTGGGAGGGGTAATAAATGTATACTGTTGTGGGTATGCGTGTTTCTTGGCCTTTCAAACCTTTGAAGCCAGGCAGGGGTCAAATTGCTCATGCAGAACAGCTCTGTTGAAAAATGTGGCATTCAAAAACCAATCCAAGTATGAGAAGTGCTGCTAATT
>JAOEHY010037145.1:2743-27189 GCA_025447955.1 Psilopsiagon aurifrons
GGGGGAAGAAGAAGAAATCATATTAATTTCACTGCAAATTTGAAGCTTGAGAGATTTGAGCTTTTATTCAGCTTTTGAGGTCTCCTTTCACAGTGCAGAGCAGCCACACGAGCACTGGGGGAGCCCCTGAAGGATCAGAGTACTTCAAAGATTAAAGGGGTTATACATCAAAAGGAAAAAGAAGTCAGAACCCTTTTCTGATGTGGAAACCAAGGAAGGAAAAAGCACATGGAGGATCAGAGCAACACCAAGAGCTGGACATACAGCGGTGCTAGGTATCTGTAAATTGTGGAGCGCGGCTGCAATAGTGCAGAACTGGCTTTTAAAACGACGAGATGTTAAAGCACAACAGTTGAGGGCTGTTCCCTGCTCCTGATTTTGAGCTCTTTAAGACTCCAGGGTTTTACTGTTTTCCACCGCAAGCATTATGATCAGTTTTCAAACACAGAAATAAACCCTCTGACAAGCAGAGGAAATCACATGGCCAGTACCAGAAGACTGGCAACAACTGATTTCTGATGCGATAGGCCTTCGGTGAGTCTATATTTATCTGTTGTTAAAGCTGCTGCAGCAGCAGGTGGCTCGGAGAGACGTTTACTGGGAAACAATGGGCTGGTGAAACAGCTCTGGAATGAGTGTGTTTTCATGCTGGGTTGCTCCAAGGTGCTGAAGAAAGGCTCTTTGCTTGTTCAGACTTACCAAAGGAAAAGTGCAAGTGCAGAGCTACCAAGGGTTGGATGTTTCTTACTATAGTGCCTGAATATTCTGTATAATGCCCATGGATGCTGTCCCTGCTTCTGGCAGGCATTTTGCTTCCACAGTGTTGGGCATATTTCAAAGGAGACAGTGACAGCTCTTAGTTACAAGTTTCTTTTTTCCTGTAGGCATTCAAGTGTGCTACAAAAGTCTTTGCATTTTAAATCCGTGGGCACTTAGTAAAAGATTTGATGGCAAGATGAGCTGACCTCTGAGATCATTTAGGCTCTGATCTTGCAAATACGAGCTATGCTTAAGCATGAGAATCAGTATTTAGATAGGAGCAGTAAGAGCCACTGGAAAGGTGTCTTTTGACTTCATTAGGATGACTTTTATGTACAGGGATCAATGAGAGATGATGTGTTTGGCAGATTCCCAAACAGCAGTTGCAAGGAGATGAAAATACTTCAGTATTGAGAGTATTTCATATCAGAGCAATGCCTTGTCTCCAACACTGAAAACCAATGTAAACAGATCCACAGTTCAACTCCATTCAGACAGACCTCCTTTTACTGCTGCATGTATTTCTACCTGACCACTTCGGCTTGTCTCAAAAGATGAGAGGGAATCTGTTAAGCTCACAGTCAATGCACTCTGCTTCCACATTCTCCAGACAGAATGTTAAGTTACCTGTGCTCTGATTGATATCACTCATACAAAAGATGAGGAATGGCACCGATTTCATCCCTCTGGTATCCGTTTTTTTCCCAAAGGCTGATGGAACAAGCAGTTTATGACAATAAAAGCAAGGAGCCAAGTTGACTTACCTCCACTTTAAGGAGCGCACAGCCTTTCAGGAACTCTTCAATATTACTGATGCAATCGGCTTCATTTTTAGGCTCCAGGCAGTGCTAAAGAAAGAGAATCCACTGAGCTCACTGCATTACCTCCTGTCTAGGCTCTATCCAGGGGGCCCTGCATGGATATTGACATGTGCAGTTTATACTGAATTAGGGAAGCTTCTGGAGGGGGCGGGTGGGGGAGGCAGGCAAGCTGTCGAAGCAGGAAGAGCCAGCCACTGGAGGAAGTGATGCACACATCGAGATGGTCGGCATCTTGTTTTGAATGTCAGCAGATGCCAGTGCCCCAAGCGGCAGTGGGAAACTGGTGACCTTTAAGAACACACTGCACCCCAAGCATTGCATATGAGCACAATCAGGAGCTCCCAGTCAGCAAAACTGATTCGTGCGCAAGAAATAAAGGCTCCTGTTCCACAGGGTGGAGAACCTGGTATTTTCTCTCTTTTTAATTGAACAGCTTCTCCTCTGTGCTGCCATTTCCTATCTCTCATTGGACTCCTTCCCTTTTTGTTCCTCTTGCAGTAACTTAGCACACTCTTGGACTGTCTGAATATATCCCTTGTAAAACTGCAGCAGGAGAGCAGGAGCTCATCTGGCTTCAGCCCCAATAGATTTGCTGGCCTTGGCACACTTCAGAATGCTATGGATGCAAGGTTTGTGCTTTATTCCTGACCTAAGCTGCTTCTCTGGTGTGTTTCCTGACTAACAAAGTGTTTTACATGAACAGTTCTGAAAGAATGAATACTCTTACAGTTGTACCTAATGGCATTTACGTAAATACAGACAAACTGCATCTCCTTCTATTCAAAACCAAGCTATTTTGATCTCTGGTAGGCCCGGTATTTCCTGCCACTGGATGAACATGTGTAACTCAGCCAACTGCAAACTTCTGCTGGTTTTTCCTGCATGTAGAGAGAAAATCAAAGGACTAAAGCTACAATTGTGCTGTCCCCTCGATTAGGTACTAGTAAGCAAGATGTAAACCATGTCTCTGATACTCTTTGCTCATCTTACGGAGGAAACCACAAAGCAGGGCAGTATTTTACTGTTTCAAGCTCCCAAAAATACATCTTAAAGAGTAATTACCTTTTCAGCAGATCCCGGAAGCAGTCGATTAATGAGTTTACAAAGCACAGTTCCATCTTTGAGAGCAGCTTTCAGGAACTCTTCGGGATCATCTACTGTTTTCTTGGGGGAATTTAACACTCCTAACGAAATGAGCCACGTTACAGTTTGTTCTTCTGGATTCATCATGGAGAGCTGCGCTGGTGGCACAGCTCTCCTGTGCAGCAGCTTGCTGGAACCCACATCCGTGATTACATCTTCCTGCCTCTGCTGCTTGCACAGCTTGAGTGTGAAACTACCTTTTTTTTGCTCAGCACAGAAACTCACCAAAGCTTAAGAACCAGAAGTACTGTGACTGTGAGGTCACAAACTTGTTCTCAAAGCAAAATAGCTTCTAGTGCCCTGTTAAAGATAGTCACATTTCCAACATTATTGCAAATAGAAGTGCTTTATGTGGATACTTATTCCACCCAAAGTATCACAGAATGGTTTGGGTTGGAAAGGACCTTATAATCTAGTTCCAACATACTCAGTGACTTTCGCCTTGGGGTATCCTGGTAAACGTGGTCTTTACTTACAGCTATTGTCCCAAGAAGTAGATTTGACTTTATTACTGTAAACAATGAGGTATTTACAGCATTAAACCAAGCTTCACACGAAAGAGGATTGGGAGCAGCATCACACTGACTTTAACTCAGCCTTTTTTAACTTAATGTGGCAAACCTAGTCACTAAAATTGCCTTTTAGAGGAAGTTTTGTTTTCAAGATCTGAATTTTGAAAATGAATTCTGATCATGCACTGCATGCAGAAAAATAAAGGGGGGTTTCAACTGCTTTATGTTAAGTGCACATGCAATCCAAAATGGGGTTTGGCAGATGCCAAATCTCTCAAATATCTGGATAATTTAGGAAAGTTCATAAACTTAAGTCCTCCAAAGCCAAGAATTAAACTTCCCAACTATTTTACACATCCTGTTAAAATGTCTCTTTCCACCAGCAATTCAGGATCCACTGGAATCAATCTGTTTTCATGCTGCTCTGGGGCTGTACTAACCGTCACTAGTGATCTGATTAACTTCAAGAAGTCCAGTGGTCTTGACATCTTAACTATCCTTTCACCAGGACGGAAAGTGAAGTCATTCTCCATTTATGATGCCAAAGTTGGAGCATCACAGACTGAAGTAACACCATAGGAACAAACTATCTCAGAGACCAGCACTGCAGAGTGACAACGTTCTGAGCTGATTCCTAATCCTGTTACTTGAAGCAATTGTTTTGAAGACATCAGCAGTCTCAAACTGCTTAGGGTTAGTAATTTAAAGGGTAGAAATAGAACAGCAAAAGGATAAATTATATACAGTAAATATGCTTGGGTTTGTGTCTCCACTTCCCAAGTCTCATGCCTGTTCCTGGGACCTACTTTTAACAGCCACCAGTAAGAAATCAGAATTGCTCTTTTAGGGTTAGACACATTTTGACCTTTGTGAGGACTGGGGTTCCAGGTCTCTGCTTTCAGGACATGGTAGGAACAGAGCTGCAGACAGTGTGAACAGTAAAGCTGGCTGAAGCTCCATCAAACTCACTGCCACGTGGTGAAGTGCATCTACAACTATCCGTGTGTGCCAAACACTGCAGATTTATGACTGATTGCAAGAACTTGCAGGGTTCTTCTCATTTCTCCAGTTCTCATGAGCACTATTTTGCAGAAGCGAGTACCTGAACTCTCCACTTTCAAAGCTTGCTTTTTCTGTAGCAGGCAAAGACAACTAAGGCTCAATGATCTACAGGGGACAGTCATCTGTTCCTGGAGACATCCACTTCTGTCACCTCATCAGAGTGTACCAGTTTCTGATATAAAGAGCAAACTTAAGGCTACAAAGCTGAGCACAGAACAGTACTTGACCCTCCTCTAAAGCAAATCTTGTGTAGGCAGCTTTAGTTTTATGACTAGTTCATGTCTTAGCCAAGCAGACGTTATTGGTTGCATGCAGCAGTAAATGAAAATGCTTCCCACATCTTGAACTTACCAAGTGCTTGAAAGACCTGGAGATACATTCACAGAGCCCCCAGATTTAAGGCATTTCTGATCAGCCAACTCAAGGCCAACCTTACATCTTTCAGAAAGGACCCATTTAAAAATGTTCCAGCTTGTTCACCCACCCCTACACCAGAATTAATCCAGAGATGAAGGTAGAGCTGCCAAGCAGGAAGTTTCTGCTCTGCTCTTTGGAGACTTCGGCTTTGCTTATTTGCTGAGGGGACAAATCAAATGAGTTGTCAGTCAACCTCCACCCCCTTGTTACAAATACACTTTTATCTGCAGCCTAATTTACACCAGGGATGACTATATAGAATAACAGTACTTAAAAACTAAACAAAGGGAGGTGGTCTATACCCAGTTATCAAAGGACTGATACACCAGTAAGAGGATGGCCACAGGAGCAAGAACAGCATTCAGATGTTCAGAAAACATCCTGTTCTCCTCAAAGTCAATTGCTCTTTTTTTTGGCACAGAGGGAAAACCCAACATAAACAGTGGAGTATTTTTCTGCTGCATTTTACTGATGCCTCACATTTAAACTACTGACTTTCAATTATCAAGTCTGAGGCAGTGCATGAGCCAATTCACACTGGTGGCACATTCTCATTACTTAGCATTTCAGGCAGATATCAATCTTAAGTTTGTATGACAGCTCAAATGTTGGCATTACATTTCAGCTGGGACGATCTGGTTCAGCCTGAACAGCAGTAACTCTGTAAGCTACTGCTGAAAAAGGAGTCTCTTGGTATCACAGCACATTATTCCTTCCTGCAGCAAATACACTCTCCAAGACCACTTTGTAGCCTTACACCTCCATCAGTACATAACACCAGTCATCTTTTCCACCATGCAAGTGGCACTAACTAATGACTATTTTCTTTCAAATTAAAAGAAACAAACCCACAGCTTCCCCCATAAGACAAAACCAAACCCACAGTTTCTTTAATAGTAAATTTATTAGTGGTGAGAAATACTGCAATTCTACTCATACACAGACTTACTCTACAATCTGCAGTCCACAACTGATGGGTGAAGTGATACTCTTATCCCAATACCCACAAGTAATTTTAAACCCCTTAAGATACGCATGCTTTAACTACACATTATAAACTGAGTGTTAGTGGTTTAAATGAGATCAGTTTATGTCTCTCACACTATAACCTTTATTAGCCATGACTGTTAAGTACTTCAATCAATGTGAAGTTAAGTTTTCTACATGGAATAGGGAATAGCAGAGCCTGAGGACTCCTCCCACATCCGCTGGCACATGAACACATATGTAAGATAAAAATGCATCAAAAACCAAGGCAAAGTTTTTAAGACAGCGTCTTGTGAGAGATGTACTGCTGTCTGGAGGTTTGCAAGAAGCCAGTACATGCAAGAACACACAACATTCTGGGGCTTTATCACTAATACCATCTCAGTACGTCAACACTTCCCTCCTCTCATCCAGAAGGCCTGGACAACTACAAGAAACAATATACTAAAACCTCCTACGGTTTCTTGGTGAAGAATTTGACAACTTAGTCCTCTGCCTTTCAGAGGACTAAACCTCACTTTTACGTAACTTGCTTTCGCCTCCCCAGCAGAAACAGAAATCAACCCCCATAAAGGGCAACCCCAGCACTTTTCTGCTGCAGGATCTACTGACTGCTTTTGGCTGACAGCAAATGACCTCCACCTGATGTTTTTAAATTCAAGAAATCAGTAGTGCTACTTTCAAAGGCAACTCTGAATGGTAACACAGTCCACTAAAACAAATAGTGGGGAACACCACACTCAAAAGCCAAGCTTTCACAGTTGTGTTTTGCTATCCTTCCATTTTTCACTGCATATCCACTGCTGCACTGCCTTCTTCTGGTCACTGTAACTGAAAAAGGAAACGCAAGTTAGTACACTCGCAGAAACCAGGAGACAAAACAGTTAAATCATCTTCCTGACGATTGCTTTTACACACGCAAAGCATGCATTTGGACTGTAGTGAACCTGCGCCAAGAATATGACAATGCATCAGTAGCTAACTACAACAATCAAAACTGATATGACCACTGCTTGTATTAACGCATACTTCTTGTACAGCATCGTCTCCAGAGCACGTACTAAGTAAAGCCCCTATAATTTGTGTGTATTCTCTTTCCAAACTCTGCCTACCACAAAACCCCACTAGCTTTTCACCACCTCAGTGTGATACTCAGAGGAGTCCTGTAATGAACTGACATGCACACTGTAAGCAACCATGTGCTATAAACTAATGAGAAGCTGCACAGCTTGCTGAATCTGCAGAATTACACCCTTACGTTTTACAAAGTCAGTATTACCTTTCTGCCATGAGTTAAGTTCTATTTATTACCCCCTAAACTAACACTGGCACCAAACTTGGAACTGTTTATGAGGTGCAGAGGAAGCCAGGAGTGTGCTTTGGTGTTCATTTCTTTCTTAATTGCAACATGGCCACTACCACCAGGAACTGAGAAAACAGACAGAGTGAACTGAGAAAAAAAAGCTCCCTTTTCCAGAAGAGAGCAGCAGCTTTCCCACTTACCAACAGTAACCACCTTTAACCCGCACGGATAATACAGAGAACTTAAGTACATGCTGACAACCTTCTGACACAACCTAGATGATGATTTGGCAAAAGCTTTGCAAGTCACCTAGGATGTATTCCATCCTTTTCTTAAAGGATTCCTGATTTGGATCAGCCTCAAACCATATATTTAATAATTGACTCCTGCTTTTTGTTTTTTGCAGGCTGGTGTGGGAGCAGAGAAGAGCTTCTTTTAACAGAAGTACTCCTGACGCTTCTGGATTTGATCTGAAATACAATCCAGCATGCTGAAGTAAACCACTTCTTTCTTCTTTATCACGGTAACAGCAGCAATTTATCAGGGGTATGTCAGAGCAGGCCATTAATAAAGGCACTGCACAGCTATTTAGTTGCTGAGACTCTAAAAAAGAATAAGCTGTAAGCCAGCTGAGGAGGCAGATATTGCACTGTCTGCACCAGAAGCATCCTTCATACAAGATGGCAATACCCTGAAAACAGCGACCATGCATCAGATGCAGAACAGTCTCAACTACAGCGTTTCATTTTCACCACTTCTCAGCTGGTTCTCAAAAGCAGTATTTGAAACCAACAGCAAAGTACATTCTTCCATTTACAGAGTACTTTGAAAACTTCATTATAAATTACATTTGAAGTCCAAGTTTCCTATATAAATACTTCTTTTGGAAAAGGGATTGGTCGTTATAGAATCATAGACTAGTTAGGGTTGGAAAGGACCTCAAGACCATCTTGTTCCAACCCCCCTGCCATGGGCAGGGACACCTCCCACTGAACCATGCCACTCAAGGCTCTGTCCAACACTTTATACTAAATTGTAACAGACTTGTCCCACATTTAGTTATTCCCCTTTTTAATAACATTTAGTAGAAAAGCTGTACAAAAAGCTGTATTAGCATTGCAGCCACTACCACTTCCTTTCTTTTCCTGGTGAGTTACCCAAGAAACAGAGTAATCCTTCCACACTAATCTGAAGATAGTGGCACCTACATCTACTTGCAAAGCAGTTTTAATCGTGTAGGGTTCAGAAGTATGAAACACAGCTGAACTGCAAAGCTTTAAACCATTCTGGAGATGGCTGGAACTATGCAATTTAATCAAAGGAGCTCTGCAGAGATTAACTCCTAATCAAAGATTACGCTCAGTATAATCATTAAGTTGCATGTTTGACAAGACTAATTAAATGCCTGGACTCACATTTATTACACCAATTTGTATTTTTATGGTCTGGTCTTATAAAGATCCCTAGGACTTAACCACTCTGCAACATGATTTAAAGTGCATTTGTAATCATATTTTATGTTCAACAGCACCCAAATGGGGATGAATTTCTGCACACAAGAAGCCTCTGTCAGTCCTAACTTGGCTTAAAAAGCCTACCTAAACCTCCTCCTCCAAAATTCAAACAGGAAATGGAAACCATTATTATTCCATGAAGGATCATGGAATGGTTTGGGTTGCAAAGGACCTTAAGATCATCCAGTTTCAACCCCCCTTCAATGGGCAGGGACACCTCACACTAGATCGTGTCAGCCAAGGCTGTCCCACCTGGCCTTGAATTCTCAGGGACTAAGAATTTACCAGTTCTCTGGTCAACCTGTGCCAGCACCTCAGCACCCTCACAGTAAAGAACTTCTTCCTTATACCCAATCTGAACTTCCCCTGCTTAAGTTTGAAGCCATTACCCCTTATCCTATCACTACAGTCCCTGACGAAGAGTCCTTCTCCATCCAGCACCCTTGTAGCCCCCTTTAGATACTGGAAGCTTCTCTTCCCCAGGCTGAACGGCCCCAACTTTCTCAGCCAGTCTTCGTATAGATGTCCATTTCTATTTATAAGCACAGAACCACAAGAAATCCTCCTTCCAGTTACTACCCCAGTGTAATCTTTACCTTACGTATTGGTACAGGCACCATCATCTCCGCCATCAGCACAGATGATTACCTCCACAGATGATTACAGCGTTACCTCCGTGGTTATCTTCTAGAAGTTACCACCCTGCAATCAAGAAAGGATACAACAAACTAAGAGAGGTACATTTGACAGCATGAGCCAACCTATAGTGCTCCCCCCACCACCATTTCAAAGCAGTCACAAGCTTGGGTTTGCAGATTATTCTGTTCCAAGTTTTACTACTTCTCTTCTAAGTGGTGGAGGATTCACTGGCTTGGAATGGACTGGCATAGTAACAGGTTGCATGGCTTATGGACTCTCACTCCTTGTCAATGGTGCACTGCCATGTTAAATCCATAAGTTGAACGACAAAAATTTACTGAGGTCTAAACAGCAGTACAAAGCTTTTGGGTGTGTGGTTTTAGTTGGAGGTCTTCATGTCTATTGTATTCAAGAGCATCTTTTGAACTTCATGGCTTTACCTGAGTCAGAACAACTTGCCACAGGTTCTGCCACATGCACTAGTTATCCCTGAAACGCAGTGTCAAACTTAGAGATTCAGGCATCCAACTAAAGTCTGCAATGGCTCGGTTCAAACTCTGCTATTTGGCAAGCTAAACCAATTCCTGATTTCACAAAGCTTTAATTTTGTTACAGTACAGTATATGCAGCCTCTTTAAGCATCTTCACTGTAAGACACTGGGCACAAAATACCCCCTCCCAACCCTACCTGACAACATTCTGTCTACAATGAGCTGCATTACAGCTTTAGTTTCAAACCTGGTGCCATTAAATGCTTTTATCCAAGAAAAAATGTTGAATTTGGAGAACTTTTAATACATTGAAGTATTTCTTTTCCTTTTTTTTTAAATCTAGACAGCATTTCCATTGCCATGACGTGCAGCTTGGCTTTACTGTACTAGAGGAAGATAACTTGGTTCAATTTTGACTTAGACTGGAAAAACTAGTTTGCTTTGCTTACCATCTTTGCTGTTTCACAGGCATTTGATGCTTTAAATCAGCTGTGGAATGCTGAAAGATTCACTTGTTTTTAGGAAGCCATAAGCCTTTGAGAAGTTGGAGAGAAAGACTTCTGTGCTTATCTTATTTTCTCCTTTGGAATCAAAGATGTTCCTTTAAAAGTGAAACACTACAGAGTTGCAAAAATTGGAAACAGTATGAGCAAGCATCGTTTTGTAGCTTCTTTGATGGAACTGGTCAAGGGATTTTATTGTTACAGTATTCTGGAGCTCACTTACATGTACATGGGATTCATTTGGAAGGGAGATCCTTTCAAACTCCCCATGGAACAGTAGGAAGGCAGAAAATAGCATTATCCGCTTGCTTTTTCGGGTTAAGTGAATGATATCCTCTATTTTTTTCTTTACACAAGGATCTGAAGATATTTTGTACTGAGAACACTGTGACTTCAAATTCTAGGCACAACTGACCTCTGTGGAATAGCCCCACCACCCTCCAACACAAGCAATACTTTGTTTAAAAATGAGATGCTGAATATGTAGAACAATCCATCTCCATGTTAGATGGCTGGATGTTGTGTGGAAGCTCTTACGAACTGCTTGTTCCATTCATGAGGAAAATCAGATGGGAAGTGTGGCATTTCAGGGAAACTTTACTTGGAAAATTACAACACTAGTACACAGCTCAAGTTTTATACATTTAACATCTGCTTTTTGAAAGAAATGTTAACAATTTTGAAATGAAATTAAACACGGGTTTAACTTTTCCTCACAAAAGCATAAGTCACGGAGGGGAAAACTTAACAGGCAACAATAAAAAAAGGTAAAAACAACTTTTCCTTTTAGTAGTCCTCTGGTAGTAAAGATGGAACAACTTCCACTTTGCTCTTTTTGTTTGCGAAGTAATTTGTCTTGGTCCAAAAGTTTAAAGAGTGTTTTTAGTATCTGCTCCTGCCTCCACCTCTATCGGATCTGCTTCCACCACGGCCACCACCTCTGGGTGCTCCGCGGCTTGAACTACTGTAAGAATCACGAGGAGGTGGATAGCCCCTTTCCATGGACGGGGGAAGACCCCTGTCTTGTCTTCCAACACGATCACGGCCACTTGAGTAGACATCACTTCTGCTGCTTGAGTAACTTTCTCGGCTTCCATATCCATCTCGTGTGCTGCCGTAATCGTCATAGCGACTGCTTCCACCATAAGATGGCGGGGGCCCTCGTGCAGGTGGAGCACTACGTGAGTTACCTGCAGGGTCAATGGTCAGGTAATATGGCAACACCATAAGTTATATAGAACAATTTCAATCTGAATTTACAGAACTGCTGTATTTAAATGGTTACTGCTACTCTTTTGTATGTATTGAGATGTTCTTAATATTATCCGCCACATTAATGGTATTTAAAGTGGGGATTGCATAGCAGGCAGTGAGTGGATTTGAAGACGGTGTTTATTCAGGCAGGCTCTTTACTGGGTATTCCAGAACAGCTTGTTATTTTAGAGAAGAAACTCAGCCATATTTTCCAGAGATAGTTGCAATTCTGAACTGTAGATTTTGCTTCTTTAGTTTATAGCTTATTTAATATGATGGTAACCAACAATTGCACTTTCACTGTAGGGGGAAAAAAAGTGTGCCACTTCCCCGTAAAACACAAGCAGCCTAGTAAAAATCAGGTTTCATGACACCTGTACAGCTTAATACATATCCTCAAAAAGGATTCTTACCATAACTGTCATATGAATCTCTGTAGGAGCCTCCACTTGGATGATCCGAGTAGTCTCTGTCACGCCCACCACCGTATCCATCACGATCACTATAGGAGGAAAGACTACTAAGACTTAGTATAAGCCAGCGAGATCATGGCAAGAATAAAACGACAAGGAGAAAAATCCAACAGTAGGTACCTATATCCCCTAGAGGGGTATTCATCTCGTGAACTGGAGTGACCGTAGTCACGGTATGCATAGTCTCGAGGAGGTGGTGCGTAGTCCCGCGTATCCCTGGAGCTGGGATAATCTCTGCTTGAGTAACTAAAAAGAACAAGAATTGAGATGTCAGCCAGATGGCAGACCTTAAAAGATCAAAATCCTTCTCTGAACAAAAAAAGCCAAACTAAATTAGTAAAGGTAATTTACCCATCTTTAGTGCTGTAGCCATCATCTCTTGGAGACATGTAGACATCTCTTCTTGATGGCATCGGTTCTCTGCGTGGAGGACCACCGTAACTGTCTCTTCCGCGTGACACAGGTGCTTAAGAGAAACAGTCCAAGTTCTTAATTATCATTTAGCCACACAAAAGACTCCTCAGGGCAAGTACTAGCAAATAACATCCTTGTGTATAGGGATTTAAAAGTATCTCTGTGGCCTACATTTCTAATGCTTTACGCTTCTGCTTGTACAGTTTTAAAGCAGCACTAGAAGGAACATATCACACCAAATTATTCCAACCAGCTACAAAATGATAATGGTATGAAGAGAACTGGTCAATTAGGAAAGCAATTCATTATCCCACAACACATTTAAGTTAGAATTGATGATTTGCAACTGCCTCTGAACTGAAACTAAGATGCTACAGCTGATTAGGCAACAAACTAATTCAGGATATCCTTACCTCTTCCTCCCATACTACTGCTACGCACTGGTCCTGAAGGTGCAGATCTTTTAGGTGGAGGGCCTCCACTTCGTGGAGGTGGACCTCTCTTCATGGGAAGTGGCCCTCGAGAAGATCCTAGAAGGGTAAGCCATGAATCAACTTGTTATTTCTGTGATACCCACCCATATGCCCCTAAAGCCTGAACTACAATAAGCTAGGCACTGCTATTACCGCTATGTGATCAACAGTAAACCTCTAGAAGTAGACATCAAAGCCTTCTCTCGTATTTTGGCCACTACCTGATGCTACTGGCAGAACTGAGAGCTCACCAAGCTAACTGTCCACAGCCTAAATTGCTATCAAGAACTGTCTTTCAGAACTTATGCAAAAGCCACAGGGTATGACCCAAGTGAGAAAGACAAGCTGTGAGCGATTACAAGTATCGGCTAAGTACTAGGCAAGTTACTATTCTCGGAAGACAAAAGCCACCTGGGAAGATGTAGTAGAGAAGATCCTACAGAGAGGGAACAGAGACACTACAGTCTGCAGAACCTACTACACAGACTCTCCAAGACAGGAGTTTTCACTATTTCCAGGGCTTTTTTTTACCTCCATTACAGCTTTTACTGTTACACCTCAGGTGCTGCTTGCTTTTAAGTTCAGTTCTGTTTTGATACTGAAAAGTCTTTCCATCAATAGCTGTATTTTTGATACTGAAAAGTCTCTGAATAAATAGTTGTATCTTAAGTTAAAGAACATCCAGTATCAAGTAATACACTATCCTTCCACTTCAGAAAACTTCAACTCAACACACTGTTTTATAACAACAAAGCAGCCTTAGCTCCCACTATGATCTGGAAGGATCACTTCTAGAACTTGGTAAGTTTAGACATCTTGCTAGTAAGAACGAAAGGCAGTTCCCTTTCCCTGGTGGAAGAGAATCACTTTTTCAACTTGAATACCAGAAAGCTTCCTTTCTCATGTGCAGGGCAGGAGTTTTGCTTTTCTTTCATAGCCAAAAAAGCCAAGTGGAGTGTTAGTTGTAGAAGGGAATCTTCAGATTTGAATGCCTTTTCTTAAGGTGTACTTGCCTAATCAAAAACGTGACTAACTGCTGAGATCACATTTCATCAGTTTATTAAAGAACAAGGAGTGCACTATTCGGCTGTTTGACTTTTTTTTTTTTTTCCAGTAGGATTATTGTCATCTTCCAATGGGATTGTCTTGTATGTTGTCCAAGTATATAATGAGAGAGGTCAATACATACCCAAGTGACTCCCTCTTGAAGGTGGTCCTCTCGCGCCACTGCCGCCTCTTCCACCTCTAAGGCCCCTGGGAGGACCTCTGCTTCGTGGAGGGGGTGGCGGCCCACGCCTCCCACCACTTTCAAAGGATGGCTTGGTTGCTTGTTCCACTTTAATTGCTTTCCCATCTAATGACTAAAGAAGAAGCTGCTTTACTTAGTGCTCAGTGACGTTTGTATGTTTTAAATTAAGCCCCTCTTGCTTCACTATTATAGGGCTTCCATTTTATAAAGTTAGAGCAATTCTAGAACTGATTTGAGTCTTCAGTATTAGTCCCCATGTACTCAGCAGCACGTTGGGTCTAATCTCTACAGTACTTCATTCTTGTGGTACTGATGTAAAAAAAAAACCAACCCTAATACAGAGCAGCATCAGAACGGACTTTCAGGGAAAACACAAGTATCCAATGATTACGGCAGCCCCATGTCACTTATTCTGCAAATGAAACACCATTTATGATCTCCAATTTACTTTCAATTGCCATGGGTTTTTGAAACAAACTAGGAGTGCACAGGTAGTGACAGGATTAAGCTGAAGGTATCTTAGCTTCACATGGGGTTTCTGGCAATGGGGAGGCCGTTTAGTACATTGTCTTGATGTCCTGACAGAACGGCGATCATTGAAGTACTCAGAAGTAATTTCAGCATCTACAAAGCAGAGCAAGTATGAGAATTCACCCCACTTCCCTATTGGTTCAGGGCTGGGTTTTTAAAAGAGCTGACTGTTACATTCACTCTATTGCTTTTGCAGAGTGGAGGTGCTTTGTGGTGGGTTTTTAGAGTTTGGAAGTGGAAGGTTTTCCTGGAATACAGACCTGCAGTAACAGGAACTTTGCAGCCAACTACTGTACCTCAAACATGAGCAGGTGGTAAAGACACAATGAGTAACAACTTCATTTATCAAATCTCTGTATAATCTCTGCACATCAAAATACTTGATAATTACAGCAGAGCCACTATCACCAGCTCTGCTGCAGTTCAGTTACTGCACACATTTACCCTGGCAAACAGAGTCTTTTTTAGCAGTTAAACATTTACCTCTGCTATGGCAACTAATGAATTATACAGGCAGAAGTGTTACTTATGGCACTTCTTAGCTGCAATAAATGAAGAATACGACTGCTAGTGATGCATTTCGCTGAGCTGCTGAGAGGATTTTACTGAGGTACTCAGTCTTTTTTGTTCTCCACTGAAATCTAGGTCCCTCTGAACTCATTCACTCCAGTAGCTCATGTATTCCTTCACCATAAGGTAGCTGTAGCTACTATACGGAAAGCCTGTGTGTATATTCACAGGTCCGCTGCAAGGAAAAACAAGTGAAAAATACTAGCTGTACCAGATTTGGCTTGGCTTTGACTTCGTAAAAGTATTTTACTTATGGAAGGTTCCTCCAAAAGCCTTTTGGCGTGACAAGCTCACCCATTCCAGGAGCAAGCATTAGTACCTCTAATCACTGGAACTTAGCAGTTTGCATCATTATTTTGCCATCATCATTCATCTGTCTTGGTCATTCTTCTCAGAAGAGGAACAGTGGGCTTGAAGCCTGAAGCTTTGCCATCATGGCCACTGCTATCGTCAGTTTCCCGATGGCTTCTTGACAGCTTGTATGAAGTTTGGAAACCAAACACCACCCCCTTCTGCTAACATGGGTTTTGAGAACCTGGATGCTCACTCCAAGTTCTTTAAATTTTAAATGTAGGAGGTACAGTTTTCCCTTTTTCTCCTCCTATTTCCTTCTGCCTTGCACTCATACATCTTTACCTAGGCAAAAGAGAAGGTTTTCCTTTGAAGCTGCTTCATGCAAGCAGTCTTAAAAGGCTATGCCTAAGGTCCAAAAAGACCTTGCATTAGATCCAAGAGATTATTTTTCCCTTTCTTTTTTTTTGATAATCAGAAGATATTTTAGTCAGTTTGTCCTGTTTTAAAGCAGAAGGAACAACTTCATTTTACAGGTTCTTAGCTCAATAGAAGTAAGCTCTCATTCCACTGACAGGTAAAACTGACACAAGCCACCTCGAAAGAATTTTTCAACGAGCCCAAAGCACCAGTTGTCAGCATGAACACTCATTAATTGGCATTTATAACCTCGAATCAGAGTGTTCCAGTACCATTTTTACTGTGATATGGGCACCATAAAGTGAATTCACCCTGGTGCTAAAAAGCAGCTCAGTAAATGAAGATAAAGAGTCATTTAAGGATAATAATCGATTGGCAATGATAAAAACTATGTGGAATGAACAATATATACAGCTTTGTAAGATGAGGCAGGTAACCAAACAGGATTAGAGAACTGTCCTGCAAACTGATCCATGTTCCAATGGGAAAGATGAATGAAACCTGGGAAGTGTCAGGAGTAGATCAAAAATCAGGTATTCCCAAAGAGACTGCTAGAGAAACTTGCATGAAACACAGGGGGTTTCTCTCAAAGGGATCACTGCACTGTTGCTGCTGCAGTGACTCCACCACTGCTGCACATTCCTTGATGGCAGATGAAATGAGCTTCCTTCCACCAAATATATTTAAGAACTGAAGATCATTTCTTATAAGGCTAAGATTCATGCATTTTATTGCTTCTTCACCAGAAGCACTGGAAGCACTTTCTTGTTGGTTAGAGGAAGACAACCTTCTGCAGTGCTGAGTACAGTTGAGACAGTTGTTTGGATTGTAGGATTTGCTTCCAACCTCTTAACGCAGTCCAGCTGGCTTGGCAGGTCTATGCTGGAATTACATCTTTGGCTCGTCCTGGATGTTTCCTCCAAGGTCATATCCTTGCTTTCATTATTCATTTTGCCCTCAGGGCTGAAAACCAAAACGATCAGGAGAACAGGCTACTGCACAAATTGACCATTAGAGACTTGCAGTGCTCACACTTGTGTCCCGGTATGCACATTTCATGCCATCAGGATGCTGGCTTGACAACACTGAAGTAAGGCAGTTCTTAAAAAAGGCTGATAATTTGCTACGGTAAAGTCCTCCTGGCATTTCCTCTGTGCTGCTCAGACAAGCTCACATCCATCCAATCCTGCACATAAAGTAACAGAAGAGAGGAATCTCCACCCCTGCTCAAAAATAGTTATCTTCTGACCTCTTTCTGCAGGACTAAAGTTAACCTTCAAGTAAGCCTAGATGAGTCTACGCTTGTACCACTTTAGACTAAAACATTATTCCTTCCCCCCCAAAAGGAGCAAAACACTGGATGCTTTGCATGAATATATGCAAATTAAAAAAAATATCAGAAGCAAATTCACTCTTGCAGAATCTTATGTCGACTTCTTCTACTAGCTCCAACTTGGGATTTCTTTGGAATGATAAAGTGGGTAAAACAAGTGATGCAGAACTCTTTCCCCTAGCTGAGCAGGTCAACCACCTCCTTAGAGACTGCTTGACCTACAGCCAGCACAGTGTTGCTGCTTCTTCTGCATGAGCACTCCAATCCAGCATTTGGATATGAACTGGAAAACTCTCAAGTTGTGATTTATTACAGTGCATTCCTAGAGCATGCCTCAATCATCACTCCTCCTCACATCTAGGATGCAGTCTTCACAAGGTGCAAGCAGAACTTACAGTACAGAAGGCTCTCTGAAGATGAAGACAAGAAACTACTTCATGAACATCTTTCATATCCTTCATATGCAACCAAGCAAGGTATGTTAAAAACATCATTCTAGGCCAAAGCCCAAGTAAAGATCCTTTTCATACACTATTTGCTGTTCAGATTCCAAAGCCAAGGCAGGTACTTTTAGATCTGTAGTGCTGAAGACAGAAACTGAGAACGATGCTCCACAAGGCAGTAAGTAGTCTTTCACATTTCTTGACAACGATGCAGATGGGTGCATTCCAGACCTTGTAGACATTACCTCAGCCACATTCAATCCAATTTAGCTGTTTCACCATGTATTACTTTCCTAAATGTTTCCAATGTGACCAAACACATGCCACAACATTTAGTGCTAATTTTCAGAGGGATTTTCATGTGAACATTGCACTCCACAAACACTTAAGGTGAGTAACTGAAGTCCTTTCAGTCTGACAATTGCTGGCGCTTGAAGTTCAGTGAGGAAATCTGTGTTTGAGGACCAGCCATTAGGTCTTCAGAACAGTAGCAAACTACACAATGAAGATGCAAATTCAACAGAAGCAGCACCTTTAAGGATGGGATGTTTAGGCTGGTACAGAAAGGCCACTGCAGACTTGCCACTCTCTGCCTTGACAATGCTACTAATTTGTTTAAGAAAGAAGTCTCCACAGGAAGTAACACTATTGTCATGAGGTTGCCCTGAAGCACCCCAGAAACTAAGTCCACAGAGCAAAAAGCTGCTACAACACAAACCAAGGGAGGTTTTACTACTTGTGTTCACTGTGAACACTACACTTGTTTACTTCCAAAGTACAGATTTTCACCATGCTTTACTTACTGACTGCAACGACTGACATTCTTCTTTCATTTTAATGTCTTATACTAAGACAGCTAGCAAAATTCCAAATGTTCATTAACCAGAACCAAGAGGTTTCTTCACCTTACATAAATGGCATCTCAACAGACGCTGCCAAAATGCCAATGCAGCATGACCTTAACACATCTGTCCAAATTATGCGTGAAAGACCAGAGCCTGAAATTCAAGGTAACAGAGAAGACAGCTTTCACTGCCTAGAGACAGTACCTCTATGAAGATAAACAGCTGTTGACCAGTTGCAAACTTACATCTAGCTTCTCAAACACATCAGAACAGACAGACATCACAACAGCCTACAATCCTTTGACAAACTATCCATGTATCTATCAGGGGTTTTTTTCTCCAGGTTTCTCTTTTTAAAGAGATCACATATGCATCGTTTATTTCCTTTTAAAGTCATACCATTGCACTGTACGGTGTAAACAAGCAAATGCAACTGCTAGTTCACTGCAAGGATATTTCACGTTAACTGGCGAGATGTTCCTCAAACACCCCAAGAAAACTTAGGATGCAACTCACAAATGCAGGAGTTACCTACACGTTACCAGATAGCATATCAACATCCAGCAAGCACAGCAGGGAAGTCATGTTGAACCCACATTAAGGGAACCATTAATATTTTTCAAGTCAGTCACTTCCCTACAGTGTAATTTATACAATCCTGCATTCAAATATGACAAAACATTGTAAGAAGCATGCAAGGATGAAGAGCTGACTACTAAAAAGCCCTCCAAATAAACAAAAAAAGGAAGTATCATTGACAGCCAGACTTCACTTTCTAGTTTTAAGGCCATAATTGGGAGAAAGTGACTCCAGCTTCATGAAGACAGACATTTGGCCAAGTTATGACTTGCCTCCAGGATCTCCTAGCCCACTGTCTTTCCAACTTTTATTACTAGCTAATTTACCCCACAGATCAATACTGCTGGTCAGTAGCAACAGCAACATGTAATTGGTCTCAATTCCTACCTTCCCATTCATATCTCTGGCAGCATCTTTTGCATCTGCTGGACTCTCAAATGTGACAAAGGCAAATCCTCTCGACTTGTTGGTTTCACGATCTTTCATCAAAAGGACTGCAAAAAGAAAGCCATGTTACCCTTCCCTGTAATCAGGCAGCAACACCTAACCTTTATTTAACCTTTTAAGCTCAGAACTTCTTAGAGGACATAAAAGCGCTATCACTTCCAGATGATCAACGCCAAAAGAATCATCACAGCTATTGGGTTGCTTTTTATTATTTAGTATCTTAAAATAGAAAGGGCTTTTCTTTGTACCTTCCACAATACGTCCATATTTGCAGAATACAGCCTCAAGGGCTTTTTCATTTGTCTCTGTGTTCAGGCCCCCAATGAAAAGCTTCCCAGGACGGTCCGCTTCAACCATTTTGATTCTGTAAGTGACCTAATAAGAGCATAAGGTTGTTATTAACAAAACATCAGACTGCAACAGAGACTTCCAATACCATCTCATACAATATCAATGGCTCCTCAAAAATACAAGCACAAATGTACAGTTTTTAGACTGAAGCAACAAAGGGCAGCATTAACTTATTTTGTCACATATCGTCTACTTCAAGTAGAGTAACTTTAAGAAGTGGCACAAGGCACTGATGAGAACTCTTCCGATCAAGCAGCATCAGTGAATATGTAAAGTCTTCAGGGTTACTGCCTTATTACCCTCAACCCAAACACTCCCTCTAAATCCTGCCATAAATGTTTAAATGCATGTATTTTTATATGTCAAAACAATACCAAAATATTAAGCTTTCAAGTCAGCTTGTGCCAATAGTCCGTATTAAGTTCATTCTTCAAGCTATTTCAAGCACCTTGAGTCTATGCCGAAGTCCTGGCCTACACAAGGTGTCTGCCTGAACAAATACCAGACCATCACTGCAGCTCCACACAGTAAGGCCACCACTAAAGCAACGCGAGGGAGGAAAAACGACAAAGGAGGAGTAGCCCGACAGTGCAGAAGCGCGGAGGGCCTGGCAAAGCACCTGGCGCCCGAGTTCAAACGTGACCCGCACCCCTCCGGCCCCGTGGCGGGAAGCCCGCAGCAGGCTTCAAGGAGGGCCGGCGCCGCTCCCCCGACGTGCAGCGCGGACAAAGCAGCTCCCCGGGAAGCACGAGGCCGCGCCGCCCAGGAGGCCGAGGCGTGCGCGGCGGTCCCTCTCCGCGCCCCCGGGCAGACGCGCGGCGGGCCGAGGAGCAGGTGGAGGACGAGGGGGGCGTCAGACCCTCCGCGGGCTCCAGGCACCAACACAAAATGGCGGCCACCTTTGGCAAGGACTCTTCTCCCTCCCGGCGCCGAATGACCGCCTCGGCGCTAACGCGACCGCGCGGCTCAGCCCCGTTTGGAGCCATTCGGGCAGCCTCCCTCAGTCCTCCTCGGGAATGTGGCGGACCACGCGGAGGGACCTCGAGCATATCCCCCCGCACCTAAAATGGCGGCCACCGCGCTTCACGCGGCTGAGACCCCCTCCTTCTCCCCACCACAGCCACGATGCTCCCCCCACCCTCCGCAGGGCCGGGCGGGCACGGAGGCCGACCTGGCCCATGCGCGCCTCGCCCGGGGCACGCAGCGGCGGAACACCCTTCCCTCTCCCAGAGGCCGCGCGTTTCCCCGCGCCGCCGCCTTCCCGCGCCCGGCCCCGAGGCGCAGTGGCCCCGTGTCCCGCTACCCGAGCCGCCGGGCCCACAGCGCTCGGCGGGCAGCACTCACCTCCAACTACACCGACCCGCAACTGCGCAATGAGGGCGAACAAAGGCGCTGCAGGCCTTTATACTGTGACGTCACAGCCGGCCGGAGACCCGGATGCGTGCGGCGGGGAGCTCCGTCGGGGGGAGGCCGCGGCCCGCTGCGGTCCCCGGGGCTGGTGCGGGGCTCCGGGCGCTGGGCTCGGCCCTCCCGCGGCTGCAGGCGGTGGCCCCGCAGGAGGGGTCCGGGGGTCCGGACACCGGCCCTGCCGGGAGGTGGGGTGTGCGGCGAGCTGCTGCGGAGCTCCTTGTCCCGCCTGAGCGGGCGAGAAACCTCTCAGAAAGGGGGGGGCTTTGGGGAGGTTTAATTAATACGTGTGTATGTCAGTGCCCCTTCCATGGAGACTGACGGGGAAGCGAAATAAGAAGTTGAAAATGAAACGCTTTGTTAAAGGTTTCCACTGCTTCAGCTTAAGTCCCATTTTCTAATTACACCTGAAGGTTAATTGTGGCTGTTTTGCTGGCTGAACGTGGCAGGTGAGAAGCTAGGAGGAAGCCTGTGCATCCAAAACCTGGCTGTTTTCATTATTTGAATGTGTAGATTATGTAAACTGGTACGATTTATGAAAGCACCCGGTCTAATCCCCACTCCGTCTTCTAATGTAAAAACAAGAATGCTTTTTTCTGTAACCTTCTTAGAAACCTAAAAGGAGAACGTCCGGTCATGGGTTCGGAGTGGTTTTTAGGACAGCTATTTTGCAAGTCTCCGTTCATTATAAATATTCCCCAAGCACAGGGAACTTGGTCAGGATCTGCGCATACCACCCATTCCTGCTCCTTGAAGGGGGGCTCTTGGAGTCCTATAAGATGCAGAAACAGAAGGAATTACTGGTTCCTTGAATGTTTCAGGATTTCATATCGCTCCTGCCTCATCCTTGTGCAGTGAGGGAACAGTGCTAAGACATATCAAAGATATGCCAAGATGTATCAATTTTTAATATAAAATACTTAATTATTAAATATACCTCCTGAAATCCCACTAGGATTAACCAGAGGACTTAAAAAAGAACCTCAAGTGCATCACCTGCTCCCAGGTTTGAGTAACGGGATATGAGCAGCCAGTCCCTGCGGATCTGAGGTGCTGAGGGATGCCTGTTAGCTCTGAGGAGCTGGTCTCCAGAGTCTATAGACACTACTGGTACAGCCCAGTGCCCTCAAGAGCTGCAGAGCTGAATAATTGTTGCATCCTGATAAGAGAACATCAGACTCTCCAGTTTGCCAGTCTCCTGTGTTCAGACACTGATATTCAGCTGCTCTTTTGTGTTAGGGAAAGCAGAAGGCAACATTGCTTCAGACTACCTCATAGATCTGTTGAGAATACAAAAGAAGGTGGCTCTCAAACACTTCTCTAGACTGTTTAAAGATGATCACTTTTCCAGCATAGATGCTGAGTTACTGGATGCTGTTACTGTGCACGGGAAAAGGGAAGGATGAGCTTGGGTAATGAAGTGGGAGGGCGGTACAAGTGATAACAATGCGCTTGTGGAAGAATGGCATAGCTCACACCATTATCATATGAAAAAAAGGTTCAAATTCGACTTTCAATACAGAAGAATTTAAATCTCGACTGGATAGTGAAAACTAAGGCAAATTGTTAGCCCTGCAAGAAACTGGCTAAAAATAGTCTCCCTGTGTGACATCCGTGTGTTTCTGTGACCTACAGCGGTGTATTTGGTGACCGCCTCCCAAGGAATTGGAAAGATAAGCAAATTCAAACTACAGCCTCTTTTTTCTCCCCTGATTAAAAGAGTAAAGTACTTCATTGGTAACTCCAGGCTTCATTTTGTTGACACATGTAGGGTACACGTAGCTAAATGGGATTAGCATGAACGTAATTGCTGTGATTGTATCAGGGCCAAATTCTTCTGTCCTTTGTCCTACAAGGCATCTTCATTGGGAGTCTTATCAAAACCTTAGTTCCAAACAGGAATGGTATTTTACTGCATTCCACTGCATAGTTTAGGTATAATCTTGCTCCAAGTGCAGAGCAACAAGTCTTTTTCCTGGAGGATATGTAAGTCTTCTAATTCTTACCATCCTCCTGGGAGATGGGGAGTAATGAATAAACAAGCTGATCACATAAGTCCCATTGGGAATAGTAAAGAAGGGAATGTCATTCCCTCTAGATACATAGTTCAAAAATTAATAACTGAAAAGATCAGTTTAATACTTTCCTGACAAAGCGCAGTTTTCCTGGCAGCTGTCAGTTAATAGGTATCTATAGAAATGCCACATTTTTCCTCTATAAAACTCAGCTTGGAGTGGATGAGAGCAGCACAAAATAATTGTTTCTGGCACTTTGTCAACCTTTTCTAAAGTGGAACTCCCCAATGTCCTTCTCCCAAATCACCTCTTTGGGATCTAATTATGGCCCCTTTCAGTTTATCAATACAGGGTGGATCACAGGTCTCTAGGACATAGCTGGAGCTGCCTGAAATGACAACTCAAAGTAATTATTATGCGCCCTTTATTCTCACTCCTTTTGCCTGTGCTGTCCTATGGTAAGGGTAGCTCGCTACTTATTGATGAGTTGGGTAAAACTGTTGGACAGGAAGGTTTTGCAGGGGTAATACAAACACAGTGCCACAGGTTGTAAACTAGGGTGGCAACAGGGAAATAAATGGGAAATACAGATAGAAAGATGGAGATATTGTCTACCTGCTATAGACAGTGATGCCTTTAGTGCAGAGCGAATAATAGTATCTGTCAGGCCATATGGAGCTCAGCTTCCAGCCATCACTTGTACTCACCCTGCTTCTCAGACAGGCTTTGCAGCCATCCCAGGGCGCTGCTCCTGCCATTGCCACATGAACCATTGTGGCTGGAGCTTGGCATCACATCTGCGGCACCACTGTGGCTGTGTTGAAGGAAGGAGCTGCAGGACACCATGAGCTGGTGTGCATCCCGCTGTTGTTGACTGCAGACATCACAACCAGCACCAACAGCTCATCAGATGTAATTCTTGAAAGTCGCAGGGTTGGAGATAAAAGTTGTAATATAAAATCTTGCATTTCTGCATGATTTCTGAGCTGGTAAAATCCAGTTTAAGTCTTTCTCTGCTAAGGTGGGGGCTAAAACCTGAAAAGAGGCTCTGGTACAAGTCACTGCTGGAGAAGGCTCCTGAAGGGGAGACCTCGGAGCAGCTCCAGTGCCTGAAGGGGCTGCAGGAACCTGGAGAGGGGCTTTGGACAAGGGATGGAGGGACAGGAGAGGGGAATGGCTTTAACTGCCAGAGGGGAGACT
>JAOEHY010037147.1:0-28480 GCA_025447955.1 Psilopsiagon aurifrons
CAGGAGCAGAGGGAAGAAAAAGGGGGAAGTGAGTGAACAAACTGCGTGGCTGATTTATGGCTTAAACCACGACACACTGTTATAGCCTCTGACTTTCCTAGAAACAGCTTTTATATTTATGCTCTCTGAAGAAATACAAGGTCCTTTGTGATTTCTTGTATGTATGTGGCTAGACACTGTTCAACAGCCATTGGCAGTACTCCTTCAGAATCTTGAGCAAAGAGGAAGAAATCTGGATTCAGTTCTTGCTAAGAAACCAGATACCAGGGTGTGAATTTGGATTCCTAAATGAAAATAAAATGCAATTGAAGTAGACAAATGGAAACAGAAAGGCAATGGTTTATCCTAAAAACAAAACTTTTACTGTTTATTTAAAGACAGGAGAGTCCAAGAGATTAAGGCAAATAAATATATTTAGCATACTTTTAAGCTCACATGTGAGTAATTGGATGAAGGAGAAAAAGGGATAAGGGAAGTGGAAGCAGAGGAAAGATGACTGTGGCTAGAAAATAGCTTTGCTAGTTTAAAAGGTCAGCTAGAAGAAAGGAGCTGCTTCAGGTAATGGTGTGTAAGTTCATGACTGGGGATTTCAGACTGATGGTAAACCATCCTGACAGAAAATGAATTTTAGCAGCGCAAGGTGCATGGGGTGTTGGCTTGGGCTGGGATTAAAAGAAAATGGGAAGTGGGAAAGAGGCTTATTTATTCAGGTTTTTTGAATGAAAATATAGAGCCAGGCTCATGAAACCAGCTGGTGTTATCCCATAGCCCAGCTCCTAATATTAAGGTTTTGGTTTCATCTGGTTTTGCTTTCAGGAGCCTACAATTATTAAGAGGCACATTTCATCAAAATACCCCAAGGTTAGGGTTCTTCAACTCTATTCGACTCTTGCTGACCTTGATACAGCACAGGCTGTTGCTTAAGAAGGTGCTGAAGTTTAGTCTATAAGCTTAAAATCTGGTGTGTTTGTTGTTTGGCATTTAAGGCAAACAGTTCATTGAAAGTAAAACATGAGTAAGTGTGACCTTAATTAAAGCCCAGTGAATTAAAAAGTAGTTAGACCCTTGGCCTGACTGTTCTCATCTCTGCAGTCTGAGCTGTGGGATTGCTCCTACAAACAGGGCATGGCTGATATTACAGCTCATGCAGCTGGTTTTCTGCTTCTGCTGCTTCCTTGGTGACAGCACTGTTGCTGGTCTGACCTTGCAATAAACTGGTTCAGGGAGTTAAATAGGCAGCAGAATAAACATACTGCAAGTAGGGAGTAGTCACCTGCCAGCATGGTCCAGTCCTAGCCCAAAGAAAGAAAAGCATGACCCAGAGAGGCCTTGTGATTGCAAACATGCTCCTTTCAGGAGCAGCTAGCTGCAAGGTCATCTTGGTTATAGTGTGGTGTGCCTCCAGAGGCAGAGTTAGAGTCACATTAGTCTGGCATAACACTGCACTGTTGCTGAGAAAGGCTGATCCCATCATACCCTCATGCTCAGCCTCAGGATCTACCTTCTTTCCAGCACTGTTGTTCACTCAGCAGCAGCCTGGGTGGGAGAATGGAGCTCATCCAGCTCCCTATCTGCTGGCAGTGAAGAAGGGGAGGAACAAGCAGAGGACTGGGAGGGAAGAGTGGGATCAATGCTTTTGTCAGCAGCTTGGATTCATAGTGGGTTTAAATGGCTGTGTGATCATGTCCCTGCCATTGGCTGTAAGGCTTGTCAAGGCACCTGGCGTCACAGGAGATGGCCTGGGTGACACATAAGGGACATCCCTGGGTGCTGTTGTACAGATCTGACTTCACCATCACAGCAGCTCCAAAGAGAGTGCCATGGGGTGAACCCCCCTTGCTCAAACTTGCCTGACTGGTGGTGGTGTAAGGAAAAGAACAAGGAGCTATGGAGTCTCCCCAGTCCCACTCCTAGCTCATGCTAAGTTGTGCTACCTACTTTCAACTAAGAGCCATGAATCTAGTTATTTACACAGTTTAAACACAAACCAAGCCTATTCTTTCCTCTGTGTATATTTTTTCCAATTACAGCCTTCTGCTACAAAGAACAAACCATGTCTCCCTGGACTTGAGAAGAATCCTTTGAATTGGGAGAACTTATTTTTAAAGCCAAGTAATAAGTTTGTCAATCACTTCTTTATTATCAGTCACTCTCTGATGAACAACATTCAGACTTTAATATCAGCAAAGAGACAATCTGAGGAATGAATGCTCAAGTAATAACATGTAGGAGTTTTTATGGCCTGCCTCTGTTTCTAAAGTGTATACACAATGGCCTAATTTAACATCAGTGAATGTAACAAATTCCCTGTGGCAACTGCAGCATATGGGAATTACTTTTTATGCTTTTCTTGAAGTACACAAAACTCCCATAAGCATCACACATTACCTATCAGGGCATAGGGTGGAGGGGGAAGCCCCTTAAAGTTTGTTGGGTTTGGGCTGGGTATTTTGTTGGGTTGGGTTTAGAGCAGTGCTACATACTTCTGGATTGATTGTGTACAACCATATTGAAAGAGATCTCAGGACTACATTATTCAATGCAACTGTTGTTAGAGGAAAACATTCCCTTCTAAAATTTGTTCTTGATTAATTTTGCAGTTAAGGCTCTCAGTGCTTTTTTGGCAGCTGATTATTCAAGTACTTTTTTGCATTAACAACTGTTTTCTGGGTTTAACAGAGGTATCTACCCAGTGCAAGAAGAGATACTCATAGAGCCTCAGATACTTGCATAATTAAACAGAGCCTCCAGACAGCCTCAGAGGTATCCTGGCTCTGTTTTATTTGAACTAGATACAAGGCAGAATTCTTTCTGTTGAATTCAGTAGCTGGCCTGATAAGCTATAGGAAAGTAATTTCTTGCTTGGATTGAATCTCACTGGAATTTTCTATTAATGGTACTGTCATTAGTTTTGCTTTGGCTTTTTAAAATCTGAGTATGTGTCCTGGGTTCAGCAGTAGCTGTCATTTTTCTCCTTCTTAGTAGCTGGTGCAGTGCTGTGTTTTCAGCTTAAGTCTGAGAACAGTGCTGATATGACACCAATGTTTTAGCTGCTGCTAAGTAATGTTTACTCTGGTCAAGAACTTCTCTGTCTCTCATGCTCTGCCAATGAGGAGGGGCACAGGAAGCCGGGAGGAAGCAGAGATAGGACACCTGACCCAAACTAACCAATGGGGTATTCCATACACAGCACATCGTGCCCAGTATATAAACTGGGGCAAGTTACCCAGAAGGGATGGATTACTGCTTGGGTTGGGCTGGAGAGCAACTGTACTGTACATCACTTGTGTTTATCGTTTTCTCTTCCTTTTCCCCTTTTTGTTTTATATTCTCTTCCCTTGTTATTTCTCTTATCATTATTATTGGTGGTAGCAGCAGTGGTTTGTGTTATACCTTAGTTACCGGACTGTTCTTATCGCAACCTGGGAGTTACATTCTTTCCATTCTCCTCCTCATCCCTCTTTGAGCAGGGGGAAGAAGGGTATGGGGAGCAAGCGAGCAGCTGCATAGTTCTGAGTTACCAACTGGGCTTAAACCACAACAATAAGTAACAAGTGAATGAGGGGTTATCATCATGGATCAGTACTCAGACTAAAGAAAAGGGTTTTTTGTGAATAGGATGACCTAAGGCTTGAAGTATATTTCCTTGGATTTCCATGAACTCAGAGTCAGGAAAGCGTCTCCAGTGCCTCAGCCTTTCTCTCTTAAGTTCTGAACTGAAGTGAGTTTGACCCAGGTAGGGTCAATCACAGAATAATTGCTGTTTGATATAAATACATCCCTAGCATGCATCACGTTTAAATTTGGTCTGCTCATGCTCAGTGAAGAGAGTACCAGAAATTCTTTAACAACTTACTGTGGTTATCTGGAAATGGGAAAAATAATTGCATAAAAAGAGTGTTATGTTAGGTTGATGTCGAAGAGTCCTTCCACAGTACCTCTTACATCTGCTTTTTTAGTACCTTTTAAAACTGGTTTCAAAGCTCTAATGAAAACATATACAGAGGGTATGATCATATTTCTTCTTAGAAACAGGGACTCTGACACAGAAATTGCAACTCCAGGGAAGGTTTAGTGAAAGAAACATTAGAGATTTGAAAACCAAGTCCAGGAGCATCACAGATTTGAGTTGTGAAGAGCATCTATCCTGATTGTCATGGGTCTTTCACAGGAATCATTAAAAAAAATGAGATTCTGTTGGTGGGAATTAAAGATCCATAGAGTTTCTCATAGGACTCAGAGCTTAGCATCATGTTCTCAGGACAGGTTTTTCTCTTCATTAACTGCTTGGCAGTGTGCTAAACATCCAGAGGTCATATCCAGACTTTTGGAATCTGTGTAGTTGGTATTGACTATTTAACTGAAACATGATTTGAAGCTCACAAAAGTCTTGTAGGGCTTTTTGTCCTTATGTTCTTTCATTATGTATTCAAATCCGGAGGCAATTGTTTTCTTTTAAGCTGTATGCAACTTCATGTTGGGGGTGTGGACTGACCAAGGAGAGCAATTGTCTTCATGTGCAATCCAATTCTGAATATGCAGAGTAGGGGCTGCTGCAGTAGTTAACATAATTCTGGCTTTATGAACAATTTTGTCAGGCTTTTCCAGACTCTCTCTGTATTTTTAATGTGCCTTTAGCAATGCAAGTCTGATCAAAGGGAATAATTTGTGCCTGTTTCTAAATGGCTGGCAAGAATTTTAACAGATATTTTGAGTAATAATTAATTAGGAATATGGTATGATAATTACTACAGAAACACAGGTCTTTTATTTAAATAGGATAATAATCATTGCTACAGTGAAAGAGTTGTTTGGATTATTGAGGGAATATCATTTCTCAAATAGAAATTTATTTTATGGAATTAAAAGAAGTAACAAAGGATTTTGAAACCTTTCATTGTCAGAGCAACATTTCATTTTAGTGCCTTTTTTTTTGTAATCAGATCTTTTATATTTCTGAGTTTCTCTCATTTGTTATCCTTGCTCCCATGGGGAATAAGTACCCAATTTTCTGCTTTTGCCATCACAGTAACTCTAGTACAGATTTGGGGTTGCTTCAGTGACTCTGTTCAGATCCTGAGCTAAAATAAAGCTCTTATGGATTGATTCATGTCCGTAGATCATGTACCTGAAATTTTCAATTTGTTTTTCTGTTCTGAGTTTTTAGTCTCAAGTCTAAATCTGATTATGAGCCTACCTAGTGAGAGATTTTTGGTGGGTCCTGGTTTTGATTAAATCATGACAGTTCTATTTCTACATTATATGCATTTTCTTGTCTACCAATGCAGATAAGCAAGAGATTTCGACCTCATTATATGTATATTGTAAGGCTCTAAAACTGCCAGCTAGCACCAAGCTGGAAAAACCTTAGTAAGGCCATTTTTTACCAGAGTTTTTCTGTTTTTTATAGAACTAGAATGGTTAAGTTGTCAATTGTGCTGGAATTCTACATTTGCAAAGAACTAGGACGAGGGAAAGGCTGGCAGTGTTAAACCATTCTGTTTGATGGTATATAATGCTGGGACCTGAATTTTGAGGTTGCAATCTCTTTAGAGCTGCTGTCCGCTTTAGAAGTGGGAAAAGGCAAAGAGGAAACTGTTAAGTGTTCCTCTAAGTACTGCTGCATTTTCTTGCTTTAATGCTTATTCTTCTTATGCAACTGAATTTTTAAGTAGTGAGTTTCTTCATCATACTCCCATACTTATATTCCTGGGCTGATAGGGTGTCCAGCTGCAAGGTGCTGAGGTATTGCCCATAGTCAGTACATCACAATGACAGCTGGCTACGTAACTTGTTACTTGCATTGTAATTAAACAACATGGAACAACTTTACCTTTTGATGAAGGCCTGTAGTGACATGCCAAGGGGGACTGGCTTTAACCTGCCAGAGGGAAGACTGGGATGAGATTTTAGTCAGAAGTTCTTGCTTGTGATGGAGCTGAGGTGCTGGCACAGGCTGCCCAGAAAACCTGTGGCTGCCCCATCCCTGGCAGTGTTGAAGGCCAGGTTGGATGGGGCTTGGAGCCAACCTGGTCTAGTGGAAGGTAGCCATGCCTGTGACAGGGGTTGATTTAGATCATCTTTAAGGACTCTTCTAAACCAAACTAGTCTGGGATTATATGATTTTCAAGGGATCTTTTCATTTGACAGTTTTGGCAAATATTTCAAACCCCAAAACTATTTAACGGCCAAAGGGGTTTTTTTCCATTAAAAACTCACACAAATTAAAGGTAAATGCTGTACTCCCTGGATCATTGGACAAATGACTTTTGCATCTTTTGTGTATGCCCACTGATAGCACCATGATCCTCCTATTCCGAAGGAAACCACTTGCTCAGAGATCAGGGGCATGTATGAGATGAAAAGTCCTAGATACACTGTTCAGGAACAATGAGTACATTGCATTCTCCCTGGAATGAGCCTGCTGCCTATTTTCTAACCATTAAACTGGCATCTTGCAGCCACTATATACTGTATTATGAGCCCTAATTTCCATATCTCTTCCAAAAATTCCTCTGTGACTTGGTGCTTTGCCACTTTCTTTCCCTTTTTTGACAAAAAGAAAAGCCATTGCGTTGCACTTTTGGTAGCAAGTGAAAGGAGATGAAGTAGCATTGTTTCTTGGGGCCTGCATTGTGACTTTTAGCTGAAGGCCAGAGTGAAAAAATCATTATGGTTAGAAGGCCAGAATTTCTTTCAAGAGCCACCTTAAGCCTATAATTCTTATCTAAACTTTGACCTCTTGACATGTCATCTAGACTCTTCAGTGTGTCTTCTCAAATACTTTAAGACCTCTTCCTCCAAAATCTAACTGACTTGATGTGAGTGATGAAGGAGTTTGAAAAGCTGCATTTTCTTGCTGGCTTGTTCATGCAGAGGAGCACACAATGCTTCCTTCCCCTTTCACCTCTGGTTAGCAACAAGTGCAAGTGTGAATTCTCACAAGTGAGTGGCTGAGCAGGGAGGGTTCCTGTGCTCAAATATAACCTGCTTCATTTTTGTGCAGTCTGAAAAGACGCTTCTCACTTGCTTCCATGAGCCAATAGACAGAGCAAAGATGAGTTTTCTTTTAGCGTCTCAGCAAATTTAAGCCTCACAATTCTAGAGCTAAACAAGATGAGACTGAGCAGGGAATAGTTTGGGTACCACTAGTTTCAGGCAGCTGTTTGTGGGAATGCCTTATTCATTCAGAGCTGGATTCCTAATCATACAGGTTTTTACAATTTGAGAAGCAGCAGCTTGTGTGTATGTGTGGAGAGGAGATTCCTGGCTCTCAAAACCTGTTATTACGAGGCCAGACTTTCTTTGAACGCTGCCTGATGTCAGGGCAGATGAAATCAGCAGATTGTAGTGTAATGTGGTAACTGCTTAGAGAAACTGGTGCAAACAGGGAGGCGGCAGCTAATCGGATTACGGAAAAGTCTATCACAGCCGCAGCTGTCAGTGGATTTTAGCAGATTTTTTTATCACTGTTTGTGTGAGAAAACACACAGTGCAGGGAATCTAATGAAGGAGATTGAACTAATAAACAGAAGTACTTTTTGATCTGATAGTTGGTTTTCTGAGTACTTTACTCTGGAGAGGTTCAGGGAAAGTTTTGACGTAACTCTTATGAAGAAGAAATAACCCGGAGACATTTTAGGAAGAAGAAGGTGAAGTGGTTGAAATGTTCTCATCCTTTGTAGTTTAAGCCCAGCTGGTAACATGGAACCACAGCCGTTCACTCACTCCCCCTTGATCCGCCTCCAGCTCCTGGAGGGATAGGAAGGAGAATTGAAAGAATGTAAATCCCATGGGTTTTGATAAGAACAGTCCAGTAACTAAGGTATAACACAAATCACTGCTGCTACCACCAATAATAATAATGATGAAGGAAATAACAAGGAAGGAGAATACAAACACTCTCCACCTGCTAACCAATACCCAGCCTGACCCAAGCAGCAATTTGGGCCTTCTGGGTAACTCCCCCCAGTTAATATACTGGGCATCATGTGCTGTGTTATGGAATACCCCTTTGGTTAGTTTGGGTCAGGTGTCCTGTCTCTGCTTCCTCCCAGCTTCCTGTTCCCTTCCTCCCTGGCAGAGCATGAGACTGAAAAGTCCTTGATTGGAGTAAACATTACTTAGCAACAATTAAAATCATCAGTGTGTTATCAGCATTGTTCTCAGACTGAAGTCAAAAACACAGCACTGCACCAGCTACTGAGAAGGAGAAAAATGACTGCTACTGGTGAACCCAGGACATCTTCACATCTCAAAAAAAAGTTAACAAAACAGGTCACTGTAAAATCCCAGAGCTCTGCTTTAGAATCTTGGAAAATTCTTGGGACCCAGGTGCCACATCCTGCCCCATACACATGCTCTGACCCTGGCTAGGAGAAAGTAAATGCCCCCATAAGCAAAGGCTGCAGCTGGGACAGAAGGTGTATGAAATAAACTGTTCTGGCAAGCACGGCTGGGATTAAGCACACTAAAAATGAAGCAGAGATGGCCACCATGTCTAAGGTCCTGAAAATTTTCCTACATGAATGTCCCAAGTGCTGGCTGAGTCCACAGCTGAGATGGGGCTTGGAGAGGAGATGGGGCATTGCCAAGCATTAGTTTTAACCTCATGTTTGAAAGAGGCTGAGTCAAGTAGGTGGCACAGGCATGATGGACAGGGAACAAAGGTGCTTTGAACTCAGGTCAAAACTGGACTAACAATCAACTTCATGCTTCTAATTGGAGATCTTCGGGGCTTGGTGTTTCAGGGAACATGTTGCATTGTATTTATTGCATTCAGAGCACAGCCCCACTGACTTGAGTTGCTCAAAAAAAGAAATATATCCTTGGTGAATACCAAGAAAATTTGATTCCATAAACCTCCCTTTCATCTTGCAGGAGCTCTATGACATGGAGCAAAAAAATTACCAAACTACAAGTGAGAGCAGTGTTTTCATGGGCACCAACTCTAGGTCATTTGTCCTGCTTCCTTGCAGGACTGCTTTGCTCAGGCAGAGTTCCTTGCAATGATGGATAGACATTTTCCACTTTTAGGAGTGTTGTTTTGGAGGGCTTAATATCTCTTTTTGTCCTGGGTTGTATCCAAAGGGGTATTCCATACCACAGCATGTCATGCCTAGTATATAAACTGGGGGCAGTTACCTGGAAGGGCTAGATCACTGCTCAGGTTGGGCTGGGTATCAGTCGGTGGGTGGTGAGCGGTTGTATTCTCTTCCGTTGTTATTTCCCTTGTCATTATTATTATTGGTGGTAGCAGCAGTGGTTTGTGTTATACCTTAGTTACTGGACTGCTCTTATCTCAGCCCATGGAGTTACATTCTTTCGATTCTCCTCCCCATCCCTCCAGGAGCAGGGGGCTGATCAAAGGGGAGTCAGTGAACAGCTGCATGGTTCTGAGTAGCAGCTGGGTTCAAACCATGACACTTTTAAAGCTGCACTATAATAGCAGTTGGTGCTTTGCTCCAATTTTATGTCATAGGAAAGCAACCAGCACAATCTGATAAACAAAACATGCCATGATTGAGAAAAGACTATGGGATGTGCTTGAGGTCTCCATTTAAAACAAGTAGTGGCACTGCTGGTATGAATCAATGAAACTAAGACAGGAGACAGAAAAAGATCAAAGTAACATTCACAGTTTTGTTAGTTTAACTTCCATACTGAAACAGGTTTTTCTTTCGTTCACATTTGTGGCTGTGTGCAGGTTGGGATGAATGTACTTCCAGTTCTTCTCTTCATCATATTGTCGTGGTTTCAGAATTGAGCAGGAACTAATTGAAGTTAGTTGAGGCAGAAAAGCACTTTGGATTTGCTGGCTACTTGCTGTGAATGAGGCTTCTAAAATAAAGGCAGAATCCTTTAATCCAACATTTTTCTTCTCTTTTTTTTTTTGTTTGTTTGTTTGAATGCATGCAAAATGAACTGCTGTATCAGGGTGTTCAGTCCTGGAACTAATTGAAGGGAAGAGGTTTATTCTGAGCTATGAGTGAATTAGAGGAGAGGAAAACAGACTTTATAGTACATGTGTTGCTTTTTAAAAAGGGTAAGCAAGACAAAAATTGAAGAAATGCAGTTTTCTAAAGGTTGTTAAAGACCTTGCTTTGTTTTCCTGAATATTTTTATAGTTAAAGAAAATAAAAAAATATCTTACTAAATACTCATCATTTTACTGTTTTGCAAGTTCTTCTTTTGTGTCTCTCATGCTCTTTGTTCACTGTTCCACAGTCCATAAACAGAGGACGGTCTCTTAGGATTTAATGAGGTCAACTTGTGTCACACTGTTGAAAGTGCAGACACCTCTGCAGGCAGGGCATTGCAGACTTTTGGTCTCTGGAAAGGGAAAGGCTGGAGTTGGTGCTGAAACAGTGAGCTCCTGAGCAATGCTGAAATGCTAGTGCCAAGGAGCAACAAATGGCAAATCAAAACATTCTGCTGTGATTTAAACTTGAATGTGGAAAACCAGGTTTTTTTCTACTTGGGTATCTCACTGCTTGTCATATGGTTTTGCCTCTTGGCTGTAAAGTCACTGCCAGGTGTCATGGTGTAAGCCCAGCCAGGAACTCAGAACCACGCAGCCACTCTCTCACTGCCCCACCATTTCCCCCCTCCCCCCACCCCAAGAGGGACGGAGAGGAGAATCGAAAGAATGCGACTCCCACAGGTTTTGATAAGAACAGTCCAGTAACTGAGGTATAACACAAACCACTGCTGCTGCCAACAATAATAATAATGATAACAGAAATAACAAGGGAAGAGGATACAACTGCTCGCCACCCCTGACTGATACCCAGCCCGACCCAAGCAGTTATCCAACCCTTCCGGATAACTCCCCCCAGTTTCTATACTGGGCTTGATGTGCTGTGGTATGGAATACCCTTTTGGTTAGTTTGGGTCAGGTGTCCTGTCTCTGCTTCCTCCCAGCTTCCCATTCCCTTCCTCCCTGGCAGAGCACAAGACTAAAAAGTCCTTGATTGGAGTAAGCATCACTTAGCAATAACTGAAAACATTGGTGTAATATCAGCACTGTTCTTAGACTGAGGTCAAAACCACAGCACTGTGCCAGCTACTGAGAAGGAGAAAAATGACTGCCACTGCTGAACCCAGGACACCAGGCTAAGAAAAAAAGCTGTAGCTCAGTACAGTCAGATCTCATTTTAATCCAGCTCCTGTACTGGCTGCAAAGCTGGATGAGATATTCAGGCACTGTTATGTCAGTTTCCAGCACCCTTTTTGTAGGACTTATTCTCAGGAGTCCAATTTTTTGTGTTGAAAACCCTTTATGGTGTCAAAATGACAGAAATATATCTTGGTGTAAGACCTGCTTTTCAAGGTTAATATCTCTTTGCTCAGTGGAAGAGTCCTTTGGCCTTGAGGGCTCTTTCTGTCAGTCTGCTTTCTTTTTCCCTTGCATGAACACTCATCCTTTCTGTTCTTTTGTTCTCTTTCAATGTTCAAACCAAGAAAATTGCATATATGTCATGTTAAAAATGTATGAGAGTAAACAACAATTCACAGCATTCAGTGTCTTTTTTATATTAACTAGAAATGCATCTCTGAAATAACTTTCCACATCTTTGGTTGGAGAGAAGGAGAGTGGAGAAGAGAGTAAAAATAGAAAAGCAGCCAAAGTAGGAAGCATCATCTCTTCATTTCAGATGCCTTAGTGCTTAGCTCCATTGCACTTTCATCCCACCCCCACCTTCACAATGTTCAAGCTTTGACAGGTACTTCACAGGACTTTGATTTCCATTAGCAAGAAGCTGTGCACAAAGATGCTTCTGGAGGTTGTCCTTTCAAAACATGAGCCTTTGCTTTCTAAATTTTCATCTCATCACAGTAGTCATATGTGTGGAGGAGATGAGATTCACTAAGGTAAGAGCAGAAAATGAAGCACTGGGTAGACTGCAGAAATGTTGCTATTATGCCCAGTAATAGTCTTGTGTTGAGTAAATTGATCCTGATAATGCTGAATGATCCAAGAACAGAATTTGTACAGCCAAATAGGTCTTCACAAGATGCTGACAGCAAAACATTATCATGCACCCTACTCAGGCAGCCACTATACCAGGCAATAGTAGCGGATCTGTGACTGGTGTTTTCAGCTGGAACTCAGCAGTGTGTCTGTTGAGTACACAAGAAGGAACTGGTGTTAGCAGGGACTAAGAAGAATATTGTAGCTAGATAATGATTTCAAAGTGTCATGACTGTTGAATAGTTGTTTATTTAGTTTATCTCCAAGCATAAGCATCTTGCACTTGGCATTGAGGTGTCATACAAATAATAATTTTGTTAGTATCAGTACTTATTAGAGAACAGGGTTCCAGGTTCCTATGCTTTTCCACAGCATTACCCAAAAAGCCCAAGAAGTTTCTTTCTCTGGTAAACAGTGTGGGAGACTGGAAACCCTAAGGAGTACTAGCTTCACATCTTTCAGACATGTCTTTGGGTTTGGGGGCTCTTGAATGCCCTTTATATTGCTTGGTTAACAGATTGACTATTGGATCAACTTCATCTTCAAGAAAGCTAACTTCAAGAGCACGTGGCTGTCTGGAAACTAAGAGCTTCAACTCCTGCAAGCCAAAAGGTGCTCAGTTCATTCTCCACAGCAGATGTGCCTAGGGTAGAAGTGAGCTGGTGGGAAAAAAACTTCCATGAGCTTCAGTGGCACGGGTGAAAATACAGCTGCTCCCATGAATTGTCTCACTTTAGGATAATCAATAAATCTGATTTAACTTTCGTAGTCTTTAAGGGGTATTTTCCCAGTGAGTTCCACTCTCCATGAAATACATGCAGATTAGGACACAGCACTACTTCCTTTCTTCAGTTAGGTCTGTGGCAAAATTCCTGTTACCTGTAGTGAACACAAGCTTGAGCTTTTGGTCATTCTAGAGGCATATCCCTTTAGGAGTATTTTAAACTAATTTCCCACATTCAACTTAATGCTCCAAATTGCTCTTGACAAACCAACCCCCTGTTATCTTCTTCTTTCATCCAGCTGAATAATGGAGAAAAGTTGTTCAAGGATCTTTGTCTCAAGTCCAATTTGAGTTGGTAGTGCAAGTATTTTACCCTGCTGTGCAAACATATGAAGACTGTGTATACGCTCCAGTGGACAGAGGGGACATAGGTGATCTTGTGCAAGGTTTCAGAGAAAGTGTTAATTTCCTTAAACTTGTAAAAAGAATATCTCCTGGATTCTTCTTCCGTATTTTTGTGGAATAAGAAGAATCCAAATAGTCCAGCATCACTCAAACAGGCTGCATAAAGCACAAAATATGAACCCTCACATTCAAGGTCCGCATGAAGTAAGAATGTAAAATCAACTTTTCAGCTTAATAATATCACATGCAAATATTATCCCTCGGTTTGGGAACAGATATATTTGTTTAAGATGTTACAACCCCCTTCTGTTTGTGGCAATCCTTGTTAGCTATGCCGCCAGAACAGAATGTCAGACTGGATTAGGTTTGAGCCACTTAAGAAAAAAAGTTTAAAGTGTCTGAAAGACACTGGGAGTGTCCATGCCAGCAGCTGGCAAGAGCTTTAAGATGCCAGGGCTGCACAAGTCTGTCTTTACCTTACGTGACATAGATACTTAAGCCTTATTCTTGAAAGTGGTTCAGGGGTTTTCAAGCACAAGTCTCATCCTCCTACATATCCAAATTGCCTTTCCCTCTCTTCTTTCCAAATAAATAAATGATCAGCTCAGACTACCAATGCCAGAACAGATTTCTGCACTTTAAATGCATTCCTCACTATTTCAGATATCCTAGAAGCTCTTTGTTATTAAGCAGTTTTGTCGTTCTGTGAACCATCATTTACCAAACAGTAGCTTAAAATAAACAATATCTCTTCTACAGTATAAAATGTAACTGTTGTTTTAACTCACAGCTGCATTGCCACATCCTCTTCCTGGAGACTTTATTGTTTAGCCAGTTCTGCTTAACTCTCCTAGTGAAAGGAAATTATTCTCCTTTCCTTCTTTATGCCTTTCTGCAGCACATTTGCATCCTTAAGTGTTTAAAAAAAACAACTTGGAGTATATCAAATTGAATAATATACCAGCCTGTCCAATTGCTTGATTTCTCTCCTCAGCTAGTCTGGTCCAGCCTCAGTTTTCATCTCCTTTCTCCACTAGACCTTAACAGGGCCCACCTAAACCCTCTTGCCATAACTCTGTCACCCCCTCAGCCAGCACAGGCTTGTTGACAAGCAAAAGCCATTCAGCACTCTGCAATCCTTCAGGGCACAACTCATTCAATCAGGGTGGGACAGATTTATGGCTCCTCCACTTGTGTCCCAATTTCCTGCACTGACATCCTAATTTGTTTCTGTGACATTAGGCAGTTGCCAGGAATGGTGTTTGCTCACTCTCTGGGTACATGAAGGAGGTGGTTATGCTAGCAGTCTGGAACTGCCTGAAAGATAGTGGGAAAAGGCCTGACCAAAAGGGACCTGTTTGAGTTTGCGACTTCCCTGGGTTTTTTTCCAGTTTCTGGCAGAGCACCAACAATATCGGTAAGACTGTTTTGTGAGGAGGCAGCATGAAACTAGTAGTAATACAAAAAATGCTTTCTAGTATCCATCATGCTTGTCAGATGTGTGTAAAGTATATGCCATCTTGTGTTGACAAGCCCAAAAAGCAGCTGTGATTTTGAGAACTGAAATTGCACCTACTGTTTGCTGTTTGAAAATCAGGCAATACAAAATACCACAGAAGTATTTGATACTGCCCAAGTTTCATCTGAGAGTTTTCCCTCAGATTTCCTGGAAGAAACATGGATATGAATACATAAAACATCTGAATAACATTTCTGCTCTCTAGGGCCATAAGGATAGGAAAAGAACCACAGTTTCCCAAGAACTTGTAAGTTAAGCAGTGGCAATTGTGAGAAATCTTTCAAAAGTGCACTTAAGAGGAGCTTGAAATGACCTGAGTATGAAATGACCTCTCACTTCCCTCCATAGAAGTGCTCATTTGAGAGATTTGCTCCCTGGAAGTTTATTAGACCTGGAAAAGCATCAAGAATTTCAGTGCAGGTATTGCCTTCTCCATGGACAAATTCTGAGTACTGAAACATACTGTTGAAAGTTTCCATGTGTGCGCTGAAACTCAGATCCTTTTGTTTCCTTGATAATCAGAAGTTGTGCCTAGACTGTGTTGATCATAGTGGTAGAATATCAGCACAGCCAGTTTGTTCCTTGCTCCCAAGTATTTATAAATCCTGTCTTGTGCTTGTAAGAAGTTCTAAGCTTAGAAGGAGCTGTTGTAGTGATTCTCATGTGCCCTGAATGTGGAGCCTGGTCAAATAGTTGTGGTTGGACCAAATGGACAATACTAAAACAGGTTTCACTCAAGGCAGTTCTCCATTTCCCAACAGAGCAATGGGTCTGGAAAACTTTTTTGGGTTTTGTTGTTTTGCCTCTGCAACTCACTGTCAGATGTATTCATGTCCATCATCACAATATTGGTTCCAGGTTTGAAAGAAAAGATCCTGTTTCTATGAATTAGGTTCCACTTCTTTTTGAGTATTGTTTGTTTGTTCAGTGGTTGAGATTTGTTTTAGATATTTATTGTGGGGAGTCATGCAGTTCACATATTGTCACATGCTTCTGAAAACAGGGAGGGCAGGCAAAAACTGCAGCTGCAGTCCTGTTTCTTTGTTAGCAGAAAAGGCATAAGAAACACCAACAGTGTTCCCAGTGCACCAAACCCACTGCTGGCTTTATGGCACAAGGCTCTTTTTTCCTTCTGCATGATATACGGTCTTGCCAGAGTTGCTGCAGTCGGAACTGTTCCTGTGGATGATAGCACACACCCTTGTGAATCTCAATAGCAGGCAGCAGTTCTGGGGGTGTTGACTTGAGGTAGAAGAACAGAAAATAAGACTCTCAGCTAGATCAGTTAAGGGATCCTGATTTTTGGAGGCGGTTCCTTTCAGTAATTTGCTGTGGCATCCAAGACAACTTGGGTACAATCAAAAAGAGGGTAGCTGTGATGAGAAGCCACAGGACAGCAGCATGGATTTATACTAGATTACAATAACCATGTTCCCTGCTGATGGCAGGTTGCCTGCTGCTCTCCCAGTCTTTGCTACTGCCCTAGATATGCTGTTTTCTAGGTCGTTCAGTGGCAGCTTTCCAAACATCTTCTCTATTGAAGAATACCAGGGTGTCCCCAAGGAGAGCAGTCCCATCGTTTCTTCCAGAGCACGTACCACCAACACACTAGTCAGCACAAATATATTTCTTGGCGCCCAGCAGTGCCTTTTTCACCCCACTTATAGTTTAGCACAGTACACCTGCACAGGGAAATGTCTCTGCAGCATGTCTGATTCTGGTGAGGAAGGTGAATGAAGGAGAGAGGATTAGAGGCAATGGGGTCTGGGGGAAAATGGCCAGGCAGTAGGATGCAATAGGAGCTCAAAGCTTTCCTGCAGTAGAAGTGGAGCAGAAGTTCATGTGGCGCTGATGCAAGACTGCAAGCACCTGCTGGGGAGGGAGGTATGAAAAAGATGTGCTTTCAGAAAGTGCTTTCCTCCCCACTGTAGAGAGGAAGCTTTCTCTTCCATGCCTGCACTTGCCTCTGGCATGGGTACACCTCCCAGCCTGGGAATGCTTTGGGTTGGGCTTCACACTCACTCAAGACAAACAGATTGGTCATGAAGGGTGAGAATGCACTCCCTTGTGAACGAGATGAAAGGGTAAGATGGTCTTCTATTAGCAAATCTGTCTATTCAAACTCAAATTTATCATCCTCCGATGTGTAGCCCAGGTGTATTGGTTAATTTTGCACAGGGAAAATTGCCCTGGAAAACCAAATACTTAGTCTAGCCTTAGTTGCTTCCTTAAAGCGAACATTGCACAGCTTTAATTATAATTTAAAACCAAAGTCTGGTATCTTTTACAACAGAAGTTTCTTTTTGAGTTAAACAATGATGAAGAGATTAGTGGAGCTCTGTAGGAAGATGAATTTTGATGGAGATGAAATCATGTCTCTGCAATTTTAGATGATTGATTTTCGTTGATTAGGTACCCATCAAAGTGCAGTCAGTAATGCTCAGGGTATGATCATAATGCACTGAAGAAAGGGGCAGCTCATTAAATGAAGAGAATCATCCTGCCAGCCCATCACCCAGCCCCCCATATTTTGTTACTGACTAAGGAATTCAGACCTTGCAAGACTTCACTGCTATTTGGAAAAGGGTATAGTATATATACCAGGCTGCGATGAGAGAGTCCTTGATATGCAAAATGAGGCATGCAAAGATTTCTCTTCATTTATTTTATTTATTTTTGAAAGTTTTGAACAAGCATAAATTATGCTGTGAACATTCCCTACTTTGAGAAGAAGCAGTTCACTATTATCGGAAGAGCAGTCTTCAATTTGGCTATTCCCAGAGTATAGGAGTATGCTGCTAAATCATCTCTGTTATCAGTGGAGCTCTAAAAACAAGGCTGTTGACCATGAGATGAATTTTGTCACAAGCTTGATGTAGGAGTCAGTTTTGACATTACTCTAAATGTTCTATTCTTGAAGAAAAGCTCTATTGAAAGCAGAAGTATTAAAGTTTAGCGGGAGATTTTAGATTGCATAAATGAGAATGAGACATCTGATTTACCCAGGCTTCCACTGAGAGTTGAGAATTTCACTGTCCTTTATGCCTTTGAAAATCTTCCCTTAAACCACCATCTTACAAAATGTGGTAGGAATACAGTAGCAGGAGAAGTCAGTTTATATCTGTACAGGTTTCTTGATTTTGATATCACAGCACATGTTCATAACTCTTCCAAAGGACACCAGTGTTTTCATGTCACTGATCCTATGCTGTGTGAACCCTTGCTTTCACGTGTCCTGTAGGATGAATGTATCTGATTTCATTTGAGGATGTTTTGGTGACCTCAGATAAATTTGTTGGAAGAAACCTTAGCATGTCCCTTTGTGTCTTTCAAGTCAGTGAGGCCATTACACACTGACCTATCAAACCACTGGGGCCTACCTTTGTGCAAGCTTTCAGTTTAGTTTTGCCAACTTCATTTTGCATTCATACTTTAGAAACACATCTCATAACAAAAGTGAAAGTTACGTTGACTCACCACTACTGCTGGGTATTGGGGGATTTGAGAATTTAGTACGTAAATGAATTTGTGTGAATATTTATGCTTCATTAGTTACTCACTGGTGTGGAACATGCTGTGGGAACTTTATACTTACTGATTTTCTCAAGTTGAACTGCCAAACTGTTCTTGACTGATATTCCCATATTAAGTGGGTGCAGCTTTTAACACTTGGCTTAACAAGTACCTTTAATTTCACTGAACATAAGTTATTGATCATGATGCTTGTTGCCTGGAAGCTCCATTCCTGATTGTTAATTGAGCCATTGATTTTTTAACATTATCATTAACAAAAGGTGAATGCTGTATTGCATGGTGGTCTGCTTAAAGTGGGCAAAGGAGCACTGTAGCTGACCAAACTAAAAAGATAGACTTTTAAACCTATCACAGCTGAAATCAGTTCAAAAACTCCCATTGACTAGAATTAAGAGAGAATTTTACTCAATATGGATTTGATTTGGCAAAAGTAAAGCTAATAGGAAAGTTCAGTATATTGAGGATGCCAGGTCAGACCAGATGTTTGATACAAGTTACGCATGTTAGCATGCTTAGCATGACACTAAATCCAACCCAATAGGCCTTGCTGAGAAAAACCTCAGCTTTATAAGCTCAAGCTTGGCACCACATTCCTGCAGCCAAATAGCTCCCTGTTCAGAGCTGGCTTACAGCCAGCCCACTTGCAGCACAGGCACACAAACCTTGCTGTGTCTGCAGAGCGCTGTTTAGTCTCTGACAAGGTTTGTGGAGCCCCACCAATGTATCCCAGCTGGATCAGCCCACTGCCATGTCTGATACTCACTGCATTCACCGTAAGGTGCCCACATGACAAAACGCGCCCAAGAGCAATGCTGCATCCAGCTGTGAGATGGGAAGTGTTAGCCCCATGTTAGATGTAGAACCTGTGAACATGAAGGCTTAGTCCTAAGCTTAGGATTTAAGGTGAATAATGATGATGCTGGCAGGATGGGCACAAGTGTAATATATGCACACATCATAGATACATACATGTGTGTGTCTGATATTATGGATATGAGCTATACTGAATTTTGTGTCATTTCTGGTGTACAGTGGGATGCACTATGCAAGTATCTGTTTAATTACAATTATCTTGTTGTCTTAGAGTTGTTATTACTGTCCATGAGATCATCTCAGGTGCCCACAGGCTTTGGAGAAAGTACCTCAGTCCGCTAAAAACCTTTTGCTTCTGTTCTGTCATGCACAGCTTTCAAGAGTTTTAAAACAGGACAGAAACGATGTTTCTGTCTCAAAAGCTGATGATGGAATTCATTTTCTTCCTCTCCTATGGACACTTTTCAAGAACACATACTACAGGATTCAGAAAGCAAACTCTTTCTTCTTAGTTGTCTTGCAGACTTACATGGTAATTTTTAATTGGCATGACTAGTAGATGGAGTCTAGCTAGTTTGAAAGGATTCATTATTGCTGTTCTTGTAGAATCATGTCTAGAAAATAAAAATACCTATTAGAGGCTACTGCAGAGGTGCTCATATTCATGAGCCCCCTGCAAAACGCTATTGGAGTTTGACAACTGTAGTAAGAAGGTATTCATGAGTTTACAATTTTGAAGGGTTTGAGTTCTTTGTAGTTCTCCAAACAGTTTCCAGAAACTATTTTATGACAGTTTTAAAAGACTTCAAAGTCTTTCGCTTTTGGGTACAGCAGCTTTCTCTGGAAGACAGGAGTGTGGAGAGAGGTCTAAGCAGAGGTAATAAGGATTCAGGTGACATCAGCTCTCCTCATTTCCTGACCTTGTGGAGCTGACAGTTTTAGTGAGGGTGGAAACAATGCTGATTTCTGAAGACTGTCAAGCGCTAGCAGTTTTCTGCTGAGTTGTAGGAGGCTGGAGATCTATAAACCTTTTTAAGTGCTGGAAGGAATGAGAGGGCATTGTTTTCATTGCAGCTGGTCTTTGAGTCAGAAAGAGAATAGTAACTATTGAGGGACAGACCTCTGAAACAAGACTAAGCTTTATTTATTAACTAGTAAAATCTCTTAAAAGGAGAGTGAGGAAGCAAAAATTTTAGTTCTACTGCTGTGGACAAATAAATAAGAATGTAGAAATTGTTAAAATAACACAGCATGAAATTATATTGGTAAGGCAACACAAGTTCTTCTGTTTTGAAAAATCAGCAGAAATGTGAATAGCAGTTCAAGACTATCCAAAACTAAAATACTACTGGGAAGTAACACCCTAGAAATTTGGGGGAAGTAGCATAGCAATGATTGAAGTTGTAGTTTTTCAGAGGGTTCATCTGACTTGGGCTAAGATGTTTCTGTATTAAATCCTTGGTTCTGTGGGCATGCGTCTTGCTATCAATGGATTCCCGATGAGCCAGACCCATGATCCAAGCCTCTACGAGGGCGTTGAAGGTCATCATGGGCCCCAGCAAGAAAGAAGTGGAACGGCTGAAGGAGCAAGTAAACAGGATGCTGTGGCTTGAGACCGGGATCTGGGCTATACTGGACATAAATGTGAAGGGCCAATCAGAATCTGTAAAAGGGCACATGGACAGTGCATGCAACCAAATACAGTTTGCTTGATTGCATAAAGGGGAGGAGTTTTGTTATATCAGGAGAACTTTGCAAGCAATAAATGGCTTCTGTTTGATTCACATTAAATTGCGTGGAGTCCATAATTTCTTCCTCCACGGTTCTATTCCCAGCTCAACCAACTGGCTTTTTGAAAGAGCTTAGGATGTATTTATTGAAATAAAAAGTCAAACATGAAACTGGTGGGATACCAAATAGCCCCAAGATGGTCTGAAATGGTACCTTGGGAGTTTCATGTTGTTTGGCTCATATTTATTCCAGTGTTTCAGGACAGCGTGTCCAACTAACCACAGTGAGCTCCACTGAAGACCTTGTTACTCTATGCCTGAAAGGAAGATGAAGTGAAATTACTCATGAGCATTTTGGAGTCTTTCTATACAGAGGACTCAGCTGTTAACTTTTAGCATGTTAGGTAGAATCATAGAATATGATAGGTAGCTACATGTAGAAACACAAACTGGGAGAAAAGCACAGAGTGCACTTTCACAATATTTTACCCATACTAAATACTTCCTGAGCTCGGCCGCTCACCTCCATAAAAAATGTATATGTGTCTGAGTGGGTTTTTTTCATGATTGAGTAAAGAGGCATAAAAGAGAATTTTTAGAGTAGCGTGTAACAAAGCACGTTTTGTTTCCTGAATGCTCATTGGTTCTGGGGTGGCTGTACAGAGATCCTTGTTTTCTGAATGTTTTGGATCTGTGATCAGACCTGGCAGTGGAAATGGTCATCATGAATCCTTGCCTTTTACATGAAGGAAACATGAAAATGTGCAGAACCAGGTGGAGGTCTCTTTTTTTTTTTTTTTTTTTTTTCCCTCAAGGGAAGCCTAATCCCTGCCTCTTTGAAAAAAAGAAGAAAGCCATTGTCTTGGGTCTGGTTCTCCTCCTCTCTTGTTGCTCCTGAGATAGACAGGGTTAGGACTGTACCTCGCAGGCTTAGAGAGCAGGAGGGGGGAAGTCTTATCTGGGTGTCATTTGCAGCTCAATGTCAGTGTTATAAGCTATCATTTCCCAGCTAAGAGTTATACCAGACTATGCACATAAGGTGCTTCAGCTCTTTCAGAGAGCAAGTGCTTTACAAAGGTGCAAGGCAAGCTTAATTTACAGTAATCACATGGGACACCTCCTCCTACAGTAACTTCCCAGGATCCCTCTGAATAGTTAAATTCTCCCCAAAGACTTGAGAGGATTAGGTAGCAAGGGCTCTTTGAATACTGGGGAGTTCTTTCCCCACATTTTTTCCTATACTGAAAATGCGTATGCTTTCAGATCCTGGCTGGTCAAATCACCCAGTCTCTCCTGCATTCACAGCTACTTTGTTCCCTCCATCCTCTTGTGTTAAGAGTGATTAAAAACTATTAAAAGAAAAAAAAAAAAACCAACCCAAAACCAGCTAGTCCCTTAATCAGTTTGATTTCTGTCCATCTAACATTATTAATGGAACCTGAGGTCCAATTTTGAGCAATCCACTGAAAGACACTGGCACTTGGCTTCTTGCATTTGACCTGTCCAGCTAGAGAAGTAAGTTCCAAATACTGTCAGTGGAGTTAATATGAACAACATAAAGAATTTCAACCCACCAAAAGGGATTTGTTTTTAAGCTTCTCTGAACTCCAGTATCTGGATGAAAGCTCTGGTGTTTAGAATTAATGATGTCTTGGGTTAGCTCACACAGCTTGCAGCACTCTAGGTACAGCGGTTTGATGACTGTCACTGTTGGTTGGGTCAAGAATAGCTGCCACAGACATAATCGGTGCATTTCCTCATTTTATCAGACTGGTGCAAGAGGTACTCATTTTTTCCAGGGGACAAAATTAATGGGTGAATGTGCTGTGGGGCTGGCACATGCTGCCTCCAGCTTAATAGCTGAATTAGAATCTTTTTAAAACCCTGGCACCAAGAAATGTGATTTCCCAATGCTTAGGGCTAATGCTGTAGTAAATGCTGGGAAATCTTGACTGATAGTGCTGAGAGTTAACAGAGACAAAAAATAAAGCACAATAAATCTTACCTGAAGTGTTTGGCTATGTGCAAGTTATGTATGCGCATATATGTATTGGTCTGAAAAGTATGAACACGTGCAGAGAGATTAATTATAGTTTAACCTTCACTTAAAGGGATCGTCAAATACAATATTTTTTCATTCAATATTTCAGCATTGCTTCTGTGGGCCAAGCTTGGGGGGGGGGGGAGGTATATGTTTGTGTGAAGATTTATAGCCACTATATGAGATGTGGAATCAAATAAATAATGGGGCAAAATTAAACACATTGATTAATTATCATTCATTCACTATCCTGTAATCTCCTAATGGCTGAGGTCTTATTTAAGACAAACTAGAATCAGGATTAAATTCTGAATTGCTATCATTATTGCATGGATTCATTAGGTTCTAGAGGAATCCAGGAGAGATTAAAAAGGCACCTGTGAATTAAGACCAGCTATTAATGAGCAAAGTTGAAGGGCTTATCTCATATTAATGGCATTTTTCTTACTCAGATAGCCTAACAAATGGAAGTATTAAACTTCACAGATTGTTTGTGTATTTGTGGTTTTCATCAGTCTAGTTTATTGTCAGAAAATCTGTGGAGCACCTGGAAATATAATAATGGCCACTGTGTTGCATTTACTAATTGGAGTAGTAGAAAGCTAATTAGAGAGCTTTTCAGGGCAGTTGAAAGGGGTAAGATTCAGTCAGTTCTGCAGGTAGTCTCACAAAATAAGATAGAGGGAGAATGGGAGAGGAGGGGAGAAAAGCACTGCTTTAATTAGCTTGTGAATGAAGCTCTTTTTATTTTATTTATATTTAACACTGCAAGTTTCGGACTAACCAAGGTGTGCCAAATCCAGGAAAGTTGCTAACCCATTTGAACCTGAGGGACCTCATCAAAGACATGCATAAGAACCTTTCCATTGGCTTACTCAGGCATTTGGGTCAGAACACAGCAGACACCACCACAATCTTTGTCGCAGTTTCTGGAGCTCTCGTGGCAATGATCTGTGAGACAGGTACATTAGAAATCTATGTTTTCCAGTTCCAGACACATGCTTTTCCCCAAGACAGCATGGCCCAACTATTTGGCAGCTTGGATAGTTAGAATTGTAAAACAGCATTGGTATCTTCTGGGTGTATTCAAGTGTTACTAAAGCACTTCAGTCTGTGTGACCATGTTATTGAGAGGGCATTTTGTTGCTAGCTTCTATCAGCTTGGTGGGCATTACCCTTCCCCTTGGAAGAACCTGCCTCCATTGACAGCCTCAGCTCTACAGAGTAAAGGCACAGGGTGTTGCTCAAGTTGTCCTGGGTTCAGCAACCCAGGACACGAGTCCAGGTCATGCCTAAGAAATCAGTACCTGTACAATTTTCTCTGGACCCCAGAATGCCTGGAATTAAGTTAGTAACCTTATGTGTTTGTGGTTTGGAGTTACAATGAAACAGAAGTGCCAGTCAATTCTAAGAGCTGACTTTTAAGATCATATATGTCCATCTCTTGCTTGATTATCTTTTTTCACACTGCTTTCCCAGGTATCTGATGCTTTATGCCTACGTGAGCATTGTCTATCTTTAATACAAAGGTAGGCTTGCAAAAGTAAATATAAAATGATGCCCTCTTCAATAGTTGCTTTCACACTTGCTAATAAATCATTTGCTATCTTCGAGCCCTCCTCTTCTGCCATTTTTAAGCCAGTTTTCTCATGTTTTGCTTTCAGTAAAGTGGCCATTATTCCTGCAATCTATCACTATAAGGAGTGCTGCCTACTTCAGAGAACCTCTTGCAGCCTAACTGGAATCACTCGATGATTTGGATCATTAATATATTGCAAAATGACAATAAGAATTGAAGGGGGGGGGGCAGGCAGACACAGGGTGCTGATGAAGATATATCTGCTCTGCTGTCAAAATTCCACTTAGAAATATAGGAGCCGCCGTTGGATTTTTTATAGCTAGAAGGCAAAGTTTTAACACCCCTAAAGAGTATTGATTGTTTAACCCTGTTGCTCTGAGGTTGGGACTCAGAACCCTGAAGTCTTCTGCTTTTCCTCTAGGCTTTTGTTCTTGGATTTTAGCATGAGGTCTTTTAAATCATTCTACTACTGATACAGTTTCTTGAAGCTTTGTTTACTATTATGATGACGCTAAAAAAGGACTTACTTTTTTAGGTGTTTTCTCCTTTGGCACATGATTTTGAGTTCTGCCTCTTCTCCTTTTCCAATCAAAATAAAAAAAAATAATAATCTGAATTAGATTTCATAATATTCATGATTTTATTTAAAGGATGCAGCAGTAGTTCATCTCATCTGCAGCAGCAGCACTAATCTTGTACACACTGGCATGCATACAGGGCAATAAAAAGTGACATGATGTAACATTTCAGTGAAGAATTGTAGGCACTGGAGCCAAATACTTTCATTTAAGACTTTCTGTGAGGAGTGATTTATTCTCAGTTCTCCAGTGTGAACTTTTTTGGGAGGGAGAGAAATTGTGTGGGTGTTGGGAACTATGCCCACACTTTTTCAGCATTCTTAGTGACTTCAGGTGTTCCTGCCTCTGGTACCCAACCTGGCATTGCAGAGAGGCTTGGCTCTTGGTGCACCTATATTCAGCTTGTTTAGACAAGCTCTGCTTCAAGCAGAACACCCCAAATCAGTGGGTTTGACTGTCTGCTACCTTCTGTTCTGAAGATGCCAAAGACAATGGCTGCAAGGGACAGTATTTCCGATATGTTCTGACCTAGCAAAAGAACTTCCAAAACTTAACATTTTCTCCATCTGTACAGGTCTTTAATAGGCAGAAATCTTCTTTTGCTCCTAGAACAGGACCTAGGACAGAGGCTGATGGGACAAATCACTTTTCACATTATTCTTCTGAAGGCATAGATCAATTGCCCAGAGCTGTTTCTTCCTTTTTAGAGGCAAATATATAATCTTATTAATGATAATGTTTTCTTGCCAACAGCATGATATTCAGTATTGTTCAGTTTAATAATCAGCATGAAACCTATTAACTGCAGGAGCTGTGGTGTTGAAAATCTGGGGTAAAATCTTTGGCACTTTGAAATATTAACTTACTTGTTTGCAATGCTGCAATCTCCTACAGTTAACATTTTGACAATTACAAAGATACAAGCACTTAAAGATAAGCTTTCTGTTTTGTGCTATATCTGTGCTTTACCCTGTAGTCAAAATCCAAAGTAAGGCTTTTTGGAAGCTATGAAAGCTTGAAAGAGTTTAATCTAATTTAATTTCTTGTGATTGTGAACACTTGGGTTCCTCCTGGTTCTAACTGAGTCTAGCAATGGCTACATCAGCAGAGCTTCTCTTCTCAAGCAGTGCTGGTTTTGGGGGAAGTAAATCAATTACCCAGCTAAGGTTTTCACCTCTATTGTGTTTTGATGCTTTTTTGTTACATTTTGTGTTCCTCCATTGCCATTTCACTTTTGGCTTGTAATAATGTAGAATTAAACTGCTTTTATCAGGGGCTGTTTCTGCTTAGAGTCAGTTTTCCTTTCCTTGCATGTGCCCGTCTCAGTTGCTCAATTTTGCTGATGAAAGTTTGAAACTTCCCCTTCATGAGAGGTCCGCGAAGTTTGCAATTTGTCACTTCAAGACACCAGTTCCTATAGCAAATCTCTCATTAAACTTTTTTTATGCATATCAGAGGTTGAGGTCGTATGGCCCCAGGTTGTCTTGTCTCTGAGGGGAGAGCTGGCATTGGAGTATTTGATTGCTCCACCACAGCTGTGAATTTGAAGAAGTCAATCTTTCCTGGTTTTCACTCCCTCTAGGGCATATTTCCTCCTCTACACAATTTAACAGTGATTGGCTCTTTTAATAGCTTTTGAATAAGTTTGTTCTTAAACGTTTTCCCCCATTTCTCCTCTGTGCACAGTATGGAGTTTGCACTCTGAATCACTTACTGGTTTGCCTTGATGCTTTTCATGCCCTCTGCTCCCTCTAATAATCTTTTTAAGTATAGCAATAAGTAATTAAGGAATGTCATTTACACTTTCCACTCCTGGTGCCATGAAAAGAATTGATGCTTATAATGGTGGCTTGAAGTCCCCTCCTGACTTTCCTGTTAAAACTGTTCTGCTATCTGCCAAGACCTGAATCTCTCTGTAATTACTTTCCCAGCATTGTTCTGGTAGGAAGACTATCTGTAATCACTCTATGACAAGTTTCCTTCTTATCCTTCCCATAGAATTCGACTTGCTGGAGCCTGTTAGTTTAGATTTATTCACTTTTGTGAAACTGGGCAGTGAAGATGCAGTTACCACATCCATTTAAATGTTCCCCTGTTCTCTGGATGTCTATGCAAACTTTGAAGAGGATCTTTCAATGGAAGGCTATGGCTTGCACAATTTTTCATCTACATTTAATGTCTTTGGCTGAAGTAGATGAGATTTTAGCAAGTGAAGTCACCCCACTCTCTTTTTTTGTTGCACGGCATTTGAACTCCCTTTTTCTTCTCGAAGAAACCTGACCATAGTGTTTAATGGAAAGCACATCTAGGATTTAGATTTCCTAAATATCATTCACACAACCAGCACTATATTTTCAAGATATTAACTTGTAATACTTAGTAGCTGTTTTAACAGAAAATAAGAAATACAGTTGTGACTTGTATACAGTGTATACAGTGCTCATACATCTTTTTAGGCTGGCACTGCTCAGGGTCTCCATGTCCTCTCTGCTAGCACCAAGACTTGTGCGCTCACAGTGCAGTGGAATTTGCAGAGACACTTCTATTCCCTGGGGAAGAGCAGGCTGTACTGAAGGAGAACAGGATTATGGCTCAGCTACGAGTCACTCATGCAAGTCCACTAAGAAATTGGGGCTTCTAACTCTCATTGCTTACCAAGGGATTGGGGCACTTAAATCCTTCTAAGAGGGCAAGTGGGAGGAGAATCATTACAAAATAATTAGCATATAATTTGGTCTTGAGAAAACCAGGTTCTTTTCCTGGTTTTCCTGTGTTTTCCACTATACCTAGACTTGCAGCAATTTCCTTCCCTTTAAGAACAAAGCCAATGCTACAGGTTAGTGGTTCTTACTAAGCAACCTGATGTAGTTTGTTGTCTTTGCAAAATACCTCCTGCAGCTTCTCATACAGGGTCTCTGTGCTTCTCTGCACTTGCTCTTAATGTAAGCAGTGTCTCAGACACCTAGCTGACAGTTCAAGTCTGCTGGGAAGAAGAAAACTGGGAGAGAGGGGAGAGCAGCGTAACCTGTTCTTCTGCATGGGGTGCTGAGCTCTAAGGACACACCAAATGAGTGCAAATGCCTCTGTGGCCAGAGAAGCAGACAAAGGGGGACAGGGGCTGTTAAGAGAGCATCCCACTGGTTCTGAAGAGAGAAAATCCAGTCTGACAATATGAAAGGCATTTTGGTGAGGGTACAGTGACTGAGCTGCTGGCATCAGGCCAAAGGAGCAGCACTTCAGTTAGAGAGGCACAATTCCTGCTCATCACCACCACCTTGAAACAGGAACAGGTTGTATCAAAGCCCGCAGCTGGAACTGTATCCTTGTGAACAACTGCTGTGTTGTTCTCACAAGTGTCTGGGTAATTGAAGTCACCCTTGTGCGCACCATTCTGCTGGCCCAAGACTTGCTTGAGCAGCCAAAGTAAGGTTTCATTGGCCTTGTCATCCTGATTAGCATGTCAGTAACAGATACCATACATAAGATCCCCCTTGGTAGCAACTGTCGTGGTTTAAGCTGTAAATCAGCCACGCAGTTTGTTCACCCACCTCCCCCTCCTAAAAGAGCTGTCGCGGTTTAAGCT